>JBCEWC010006421.1:0-23065 GCA_038996855.1 Solanum aculeatissimum
AATGAATAAAAGGGGATTAGGGTTTGATTGAGGGGAGTTAGGAGACCTTAGAAAGGCTAAAAAGGGCATAGGATCTAATAAAATTATGAATTGACCATTAATGAAACAGAGAGGATCACTGAACACAGTACCTCACGGAAGGCCTCCAATGGCCGTCTACAGGTTCATGGACCGTGAACCTGCCTATGAGGCTTCACTTGGCCTCAGCTTCGGCTTGAACTCTCGAGGGAAATTCAAGATCACTTCACGAGGGGCCTCACAGACCGTGTAGCTGCATACGAACCGTGTACTGGTCCGCGGAGCATCACTTGGTCCAGAGTCTAACCTCGAACCTTAGAAAACTTTCTGGATCAACTCACGAGACCCCCTTACAGATCGTGAGGCCTTACACGGACCGTGAAGTGGTCTGTGGGGCTTTACTTGGTTTCGGCCTTGGTCCATCACTCAACCCTATTCTCTGGATCAACCCCTAGACGCCCCTCACAGGTCGTGATCCTCCACATGGCTCATGCACCCTCCCGTGTGGCTCTGCCTTAGACTCAGGTTGTTTTCTCTTTTCCAGAACCTTTCCATACACGGGTTGTCCCACTGCAAAGGCCATAACTTTCACATACTTACTCTGAATTAAGTGCAACTAGTTGTGTTGCGAAGATAACTCAAAGAGCTTCGATTTTATATAAAGAATCCCACACAGTTCATCCCTTACCAAAAGATGTAGTTTTTCAAAGTCCACTGCCCAACTGGCCTTACAACTTCACCAAATGATCCTTTTTGAATCCGGCCACTTAAATACAATCCATGGCTAACACAATTCACCTATGACCAGTTTAGTACTAACCTTGACCAACCATTATAATGTTCAAAAAATTTCGGGTCGTTACAGATATCAAAATGGTTTTTGAAATTCTTGTTGAAATTCTTGTTGTCTTTTTAGCCTAAGTAGGATATGGGTTCGATAAATGACATGGTTTGCCTAATGATACATGGTTTTGAAAAGAATGTAAACCCTTAATTTGAAAGGCTTGTATGTATATATGTATTCCCGTGGGATGAGACTTAGCACCGAGGGATTAGAGACGGGGTGGACTATCTCCAAGGGTCCATACTCCATTCCGTCAAATTATGTGCCAACATGGGATTTCTCCCTAGATGGGATAACTTGTTATGTTTACTCTTGTGGAAAGGTGATTAGGGATCTACTTGGCAAGTAATTTGAATCCAAGTAGTAGCTCCCTCGGGTTCCCTCTGTTATTGGTTGAGGTCAGATCCCCGCTATGATATGATTCGTAGGTTGTATTTCATGCAGCATGGCACGGTATATTGTTATGATATACCTATGTTTTGGCTATGTGCATTCCTTTCATATCACTTATCCCTTTGTCATCTCGTTTGGTCATATTATTATGTTATATGCATTGCATGCCCACATACTTAGTGTATATTATGTGCTAGCCCATACTCTTTGTCTACATGTTCTAACCATGTTAGGACTGGTGATGACCTCTATCTTCCATTGGACGACGAGTGATATCTTTAAAGCTACTTGCTTGTGGTGAGCCCTTTTGTTCAAGGGCAATAGATACTTTCTATCTTCCTTGTATCATTTTAATTTTCCTTACTTTATGACTTGAGGGTTAGCCCGGATTATGTCGAGGCCCTGTTCTATCTTATGTAGAGGCTATGTTGGACATGTTAAACTCTTGCACGTTGAATTATATTTTGTTTAGATATTTTGACTATTGAAATTTTATTATGGGAATGATGTTCTGATTATGCTTATGATTATGTATTGGGTTTGTGAATGTTGAGAATGTGCTTATGTGGAAAGTACCCTAACCCAGTATGCCCCCATAGCTTGAGTCCTATTTACCCGCCTCTTAGAAATACTTGTTATGTGCTATGTGATCTATGTTCATCCCACTCCCGACAACATCCCCATAGCTTGAGTCCAAATCCCCGTTCTCCCTAGAAATATGCGTTATGTGTTTACTTTTCCACACTTTCGAACTGATGATGTGAGTAATGATGCTTTGATGGCTTGATCGAGGACTTTCGAATTCTTCTTCGCCATGTCACATCTAGGCCCTCTTTTTCGGGTCGTGACAATAAAAACACCATATCTTATTAAATATGTATTCCAAGCTTCTAAGACTTTGACGGCCTTATGGCAAGATTATGCAACTATGAATAATATGAATTATGAAAGGACTAATGTGTATGTATCAAAATGTTAAAGATCGTAAAAATTATAAAGCCCTATTTGACTTGATGAAGCTTTGGTTTTTAAGAGCTACTCTATGACTAAATTATGATAATTTGATGCTTTGCATATTATGATCAAAGTATATTTTGAATATTCCTTGGAATTGAGACCTAGCACCGAGCAGACCTTGGTAGATAACTATTATGCCAAAATATGTTGCTCCCGTAGGTTTATAAATTAGCTAATGGATCCATATAGCTTAAGTTGTATGAATGACCAAAATAGGTGGTGTTCTAGTATGACATATGTTAAATTGAATTCCGAAAAGGGTTGTGTTTCTATAAGGCTTCCACTTATTAATGCTCATCCCGTAAGGCTCTTATCTTATAACTAACTGAAAAGAGTGTTGTTTGTGTAAGGTCACCAAAACGGGTGTTATTCCCGTAACGTGTTTTGTGAAGCACTTTCCAAAAAAGGTGTTTTTCCTGTAAGGTGAGTGTTTGTTCTACATTGTCCTAGTTGACAACTCCTTCATTCGGTGTGGAGTGAACATCAAGATTCCAAATAGTATCTCTCTTGGATTTACATGTCAGTTATGATCCCACCCCATCTATGTATGATATGATATGTGATTTGATAGATTCTCATATATATTTTGGTTAAGGCATTAAGCATTCATGACATGTTGATCTTATATTCATTGATTTGATTATGCATATTGTTAATTATGGCTTATGTTCCTTGATGCATTGCATCCCACATACATAGTACATTCAAATATACTAAGCATAGTTTTTGCCTACATAATCTAACCATATAGGAATTGGAGCTCACATTAATCATCCTCCTCCTCCACTGGGCTAGATGATTCAAGTGAAGAGTTATTATTGGTAAGTCCTCGACTTCTGGGGTCAATATCAATTTACTTTCATGCTTTTGATTAGGAATATTTTATTTTTGGATACTATATTTTAAGGGTGAGCTTGGGAGATATCTTGTCCCCAGTTCCATTCGTATATAGAGATGTCGTTTGTTATATGGGTTGTATGTTATGAGCTTGACTCTTATTAGATATTTTGTATTATTGGAAATTTCCCTTAGTCCTTATTCCCTTCTTTGTGTTGGATGCTTATTATGTTAGTGAAATGGAAGTCCTAATTCCCTAAATGCCCTCATAGCGTGAGTCATACTTACCTGCCCCTTAGAATTACTTACTACGTGATTCATGCTAATCCTCTTCCCTAAAACATCCCCATAGCATGAGTCAAAAGTGACACTCTCCGTTAGAAGTTATTTGCTTCTTGATGATTGTCTAATTATGCTTTCGCAAACCAAGAATGTTCCATGTATACATGAGAGGCTTGTTTTGGGTCCTTTTGGATTTCCAATTTGTTGTATCATGTCTAGGCACAATTTTGAGTCATGACACAGACCATCTAGTCCTGGTTGACTACCTCGACCAGAGGTCAAGTTGGGAGGACTTGGGATTCGAGTCCTCATTTGCTATTTAGGGGTTTGAATCCCTGTCCGATACCATAAGGGTTCAAGTTTCAATAAGATATTAAGTCTTGCACCCATGCACCGGTATACACCCTAATTGTGCATGGGTGTACCCTCTGGGCTTACGGGGTCTCAGAGGGCATTCAAGCATAGATACTAGGTTCTTAAACCCACATACAACTTAACCTCTTTATCATGTGATGTTGAGAGTTGGCTTCTGTGATGATTCTATTGAGTTTCGTGGTGATTCTGGCAGTGAGGTTGTGTGTAGGTGGACGTCCTAGACTTATGGGGGCCTAGTTAGCGTACAGGCATAGATATTAGGGCATTACACCCACGTACCATACTATGTCTTAGTTCGATTACAGTCAAGGTGTAGACTACTCAATTTTTATTAGTCGGTATCACTGTAAACCATTTGGGTTGGTTCAATTGGGATTTAGTTATTCTCTAGACATGCTTACTCCTTGATCTGAGTTCCAATTTACTATATTTGTTGTAGTGTTCTATATTTGAGCCATCTATATGTATAATATTTCATAGTCGGCTGATGATGCCTACTGGTGCCAGTTAGTGGTACTCACCCCTACATTTCTACATCTTCCCATGGTACAGATACAGGTATTGGCCACAATTTCTGAGTTGGGAGCACGTAAGTGTTTCAAGAGACATTAGTAAGCATCAACAACTCTAGATACTCGATAATTTCTTTCTTTTTGATGGTCATGTTTTGTATTAAGACATTGGCATTGTACTGTGTAGTAGCTTGTATATGTAGGTGAGTTCTTCGTCATGTATCTTATTATTATGTATATGTAGGTGTGTGTGTCTATCAAAGCTCTGTACAGTTGAATTCCATGTTCTAGGCAGAGTGTGTTGGTTTATTCAAGCATATCTAGTATTCTTGTGAATAGTGATTTATGATAGGTACCCTGCGGATGGGAAAAGGTTTGCTTATAGGTGGGATCTTATAGGTGTCATTATGACCAATACCAGGGTCTGACAAGATGGTATCAAACCTTAATATTCACTGGTCTTATCTGTACAGAGTTACCGTATAGTAGATATAAATACCAGGACTCAGGTGGCCTTAACGATGCTTAAAAATTGGGTTTCCAATGTTTTTACCAAAGTACCTCTCCTGGATCACCTCTACGAGCCGTGGAGAGGTCCACAAGCTATGGAGGGATCCTTGGGGTGACCCTTGTCCATTTATGTGGCTTTTTGTGGCTCTAAATGAGCTTTAAGGCCAAGTGACCCTCCAAGCATCCATTCACAGCTCGTGGTTCTCACCACTGGTTATGAAAGGGGCTCTTGGACGATGTCCTTGCCTTTAGGACATTATGTTGACTAAGTAAGACACCAAGGTTAGTTGTATGGACCATAAAACTTACCACTGACCATGGTGGCCTTGCGTCAAAAAGGCTCTATGCTAAATATTTCTAAGTATGGAAGTATTGTCTCCAAACATGGAACTTTTCATGGACTCTACCAAAGATCGTAGAGAGTTTAATAGACCTTGAAGCCTTCAGTGGAAACACCCTTGGGCAAAAAAATTTCAAGTGTTAGAGAGGACATTTTCACAGACTGTTGTATGATCAGTGACGCTTTGTACGGATTGTGGTGTATTTGTACGAAACCCTTGGACAAAAATCTATGTCCTCTTCATTAATGGTATTTTCATAAATATGGTTTATTTTAAAGGTCTTTTAGGATTCATACCTATCTCTAAATCAGATTATACTCACCCTTTACACTCATTATACACTCAAGCTCTAGAATTCAATTCCTAAGTTCTTTCTTCAAAGTCTACTGTTGGAGATTCAAGCTACGATTTCAAGTGGGATTTCAATTCAAGTCAAATTCATTCTAATTTCTCATAATCTCCTCAAGTTATGTGGAATTGATTCATGATTTCTTTCCGATCATGAAGACCCAAAAAATCTATTTCATTAATTTCATGATTTTCAAGTATAATTTGCAAATGGGTCTCTTATGTTAGTTTTAATTTGTTGATATTGAACTATGGGTTGAACTTATTTGTTGATTTTATGATGATTTGAACCTTATTATTATTATTTACATGGGTTTATTGAAGAATCAAATATGCATGTCCTTTTACTTTATGAATCTATGCACGAGTTATACCAATTATGTTTCAATTGCTAATTTCTTATTGGATTTATTATAATTTCACTTTACTATGTTGTTTTAATTATGAATCCCTAATACCCATACTATTTTTTCATTCATCATGACATATGTATGCACGAACATTGATTTTCATGAAATTTATGATGTGGGCAAAGACCAAATTATGACTATGATAATGATTTCAAGCAAGTATGGTTATGACATGGCATGTGATCACATAATGTGTATGATATGACTTTTAAGTATTTATGGGTGTTTACACCAACATGTACAAGTATGAAAGAGCTACTCCTATGCATATATTCATGAATTGAAGTATGATTTGACATTTTACCCTAAGTATGCATGATTATGAATTATGTTTGGGCTTTTAAGCCTAAGTATGCATGAAAATAATTTTAAAGATTTATGCCTCTTTTGCAAGCATGTATATGTATATGCATTCCCGTGGGATGTTGACTTACCACTGAATGAGATTGGAGGTAGGGGCTTGACCTAAGGGTTCCTTAAGTAAAGTCTCATTTCTTTTAACCACGTGCCAGAAAAGGTTTGTGTTTATGCCTCTTTAAGGGATGATTATGTTATGAAACTCCTTCTGAAAAGATTGGGTTGTAAGGAAGGTTGACATCACATCGAAAACACCAGGTCCTAAGGTGTGGTATGGGCTACCTTTGACACGTAGTCCACTCTCAACCTAATGTGAAGGTATACACTGGGAGAATTCATATATGGCTCGCATGGTTATAGATTTTGGTTAAGGTCACATCTCCATATGTTGAAGAACTACGACATCATGCATCATGGATTTTATGGCATATTGATTTATTATTCTTTCCTATATACTTATTTTTATATATATGTACATGATTCAAATCATCATAAATCATCATGATTCAAATGTACTAACACATACTTTTTGTCTACATGATCTAACCATGTTGGAACTGGAGACTATCTTCTTTTACCTCTTGACAACTAGCTTGTTTGAGAAAGAGTTACTTGTGGTGAGTCCTATGATCCAAGTATAAAACCCCTTCTATCTACCTATTATGTTATGATGCTTATGTTTTTACTTTGAGGGTGAGCTCGGGACATGTCTTGGCCCCCATCCTATTCTAGGTATTATAGGCATTGTTGGACATCATGTATACTCTACATACGGGCTTGCTACGTGTTATACTTATTGCTTAGAGAGACTATGTATATTCCCATCTCTTGACGTTGATGCTACAATATTATAATTATTATGAGATGTGGAAATGTGGAAAGTCCTAAGACCCCTCCTATCCTCATAGAGTAAGTCATACTTACCCACCCCTTAGATCTTATGTGCTATGTGCTATGTGAATTCATGTAAATCCCTTTCCTTATGGCATCTACCATAACCCAAGCCTAGGGCATAGAAATGACACGATGAATGGGTAACCCAATGGCAACCCAAGCTAGCCTCTTAACGTACCATTTGCACATCCTTGGTTGCGAAAGCATAATTAAGAAGTAAACATGTAACAATTCACTATAGGGGAAACAAGACTTTGGACACAGGAAATTGGGATGTTTTAGGGAAGAGGATTTGCATGAATCACATAACAAATAATGTCTAAGGGGTGGGTAAGTATGACTCACGCTATGGGGATGCTACTGGAACTTGGGAATTCCATCTCATCAACAAACATATAAAAAGCATAGATGGAGATAAAGGGATTAAGGGAAGCCTTTCAGAATTACATAAAATATGATTGGGAGTCAAGCCCAATACATACATTTTCCATATCCAATTACACCTCTAATACGAATAGGACAGGGGCCAAGATACCTCCTGGGCTCACCCTCAAAATATAAGTATCCAAAAATATACAAGTCTTATTTAAAGCATGAAAGTAAAATGGACATTGTCCCTGGAGTAAAGGACTCACCAATAGCAATCTTCCAATAATCCAGCTAGCCACGAGGAGGAGGAGGATGAATAAAAGCTCTAGCCCCTACATGGTTAGATCATGTAGGCAAAGTAAATGTGTGTTAGTACATGAAATGTACTAAGTATGTGGGGTGCAATGCAACAAGGGAACATAATCCATAAATAAACAATAGGCATATTCCTAATGAATGGATAAAAGCTCAATATGACATGAATGATCAATGCTTTAGCCAAACTGTGCATGAGGAATAAATAAAGCATGTGAAATATCATACATAGGTGGAAAAGGATCGTAACTGACAAGTAAGACCAAGTGCGCTACTATTTGGAATCTCGATGTTCACTTCACACCGAAAAAGGAGTGGTTTTCTTTGCCATGGTAAACCATCCACTCACCTTATGATATAACCTTTTTAGAGAGTGTTGTAAAATATCCCTATCTTATGGCATGACCTTTTGAAAAGTGTCACCAGATATCCTTACCTTACGGCATGGCCTTTAAGGTAGGTATCACATGATATGTTTACCTTAGATTATAACCTTTTTACTATGTATTAAGATATGTCCTTACCTTACGATATAATCTTTTCAATAAGGGTTATAATGTATTCTACCTTACAATATGACATTTTTGGTAGATATCACACAATACCCTATGGTGGCACATAGTCATAAGACCATTGCTACCAACCAGGCTTCACTCAGTGGTAGGTCAACAATCCCATAAAATACACAATTCATATATATATATCCATATTTTATATAATTTTATAACTCATGGTAGCACCATAAGAGTAGCTCATTAAACCATCATATCATATTATCAAGAAAGAGCTTCATATCATTCATAACATTTGTAGAATTATCATGAGCTCATAGCATGCATAATAGCCCTTCAACATTTACAATATTCATAATTTACATATCTTGCCATATGGCCTTTATCAATTTAAGAAACCAGTCTCATAACCTTGATCAAAAACATGGTGGGTATGCTTAAAATCTCAAAATCATGTACTTCAAGAGTGTAAGACATGAGAGAAGTAAAGACCAATTAATTTTAAAGTCATTCAAATCAACCCACCAATATTATAGTAAAACCCCAATTTGGGTACCATAAATCCATCTTAAAATTCACCATCTTTCATAGTTTACATAGTTCACAACACACACAGCTTTAGTGTATACAAATCAACCCATGTGATATGCATGTAATAGATATTCATGCTAACTTAATCAATACTTTAAGAAACCCCGCTAAACTCATGTCCATAATGCGTAAATAAATTTACCCATAGAGTATTTAACCTTAAAATAATAGAATTTGATAAGGAGAAAAAGGTAGGCTCCATGGGTGAAAGAATCCCCTTGAATGAAGCCCACATACGTTTAACTTAAGATTTTCTTGAAGAAAAACTTGAGGAAGTATTGAGGCTTCACTTGGTTTTCTTAGAAGGAAAAATAGTTCTTGAAATTTTGAAATTGGAATGAAGGGTTTGATGAAGTTTTTGAGAGGTTTTGGAGAGGTTTTCGTGAGTTTTAGGGTTGAAAATGGCTAAGGAGTAAGGCATTTTCATTTATATAGACATTGGGGTACTACCCAATTGCCCTTAAATTTTGAAACTTTTTTAACTAAGCCGCAATAGGTCCATCACGCAAACTTGTCACAGAGTAGTTCATTTTTGCTCATAATTTTAATTCTCCCCTGCTTTGGCAACGAAAATGAATTGAGGACATTTTTAAACTAGTGGGCGACAGGTTCGTGACGTGTACTTGTGGTACACTTTCTGGTTGAGCCAGAATCACCAAAAAAATTATTTTTCTCTATGGTTCATCTAAAAATTGAAGACCACCCCTTTCCTACAGAATTTTCCACCAAAACTGAATACGAAGTTGGATTCACGAAATAATGCATGAATTTTGAGACATTCAAAAATTACACTCATAAGTAAATTTTTTCGAAGCGCGTGAGGGGAGCTAAAACATCCCCATAGCATGAGTCCCATTCTCGTGCCCCATAGATTGAGACATCTACCCCTATCTCTTAGTATCACTAATTTACTATGGTCCATATGATGCTCTTTTGAACCAATGATGTGTGTATGGATACTACGAGGCTCATTTGGGGACTCTCGGGTTCCCATTCTCCATGTCACTCCTAAGCCTTAGTCTTGGGTCGTGACATTGAACTTGCCTTTGGAAATGAGTTCCATTTTCCCAGTTTTTCATATATCTATGTAAAAGTTGTACATTACTGATCCTAGTTTGATTCTGCTTTTGGAAAGTCTTGAGATTAAAGAGAATTTTACATATGAAGAAGTCCTAATCATAGATAGCAAGTGAAGAGACTTTGTAACAAGGATATTGCTTCGGTTAAGGTGTTTTGGAGGATCTAACATGTGGATAGTGCTACATGGGAAGCAGAGTCGAACATGATGAAGCGCTATCCCTTTCTATTCCAATCTATTCGAGCCAAAGGTGCTAGGTTCTTCTTATTCAAGTGGTCCTAATTCCTTTATTCCTATGTTTTTATGTCATGACATGAATTCATGTGCACAAAAATAATTTAAATGATGTTTTAGCATGGATTTGAGGATTTTATGGTTTTAATATTGAACCTTTGAAAACTACCAAATTTCACAAAGTACGACCCTCATTCCACGAGCAAGAGTTACGAATCGTGGAATATCCTACAACCCATGAAGGACTTCGCACATCATTAGCCTTCCAAGCTTGGGCTACTGGAAAATGCACTCTGGTTCCATGAGCCAAAGCATGGCCCGTACAAAATCTTACGACCCGTAAGGGCCCTCGTAACCTTTGATACTTGGAAAAATTTCAAGGTTTCATTTTCCTTTGCACTTCCGCACCTTCCAACAAGTAGGGATTTACAATATCTCCATCTTGGGAACATGCATCCTTGATTGTGCTAAAGGCGAGCTCAAAGAATGGAGAAAATGCACCATATACAAGATTGCAACATATGCATCAAAAACTTCTTTAAACCATGTTTCAAATAACATTCATAATGCAAATCTCAAAGTCACATATCATGCATGAACGACATGGAAATAACATGAAAAGAAAAAAGGTTCTGAAATAGAAGAGTCATGGTACTTGAAGCATGAGTAGAATGGAAGAGATAGGGGTATCGATTTTCCATATGCGCTTTGGATTCCCAAGTTGTGCTTTTGACTTGTTGCTTCCTGTAAAGGACCTTGATGGATGCAATATCTTTGTTTCTCAACCTCTTGACTTGTCTATCTAATATTTCCACATGAACTTCCTCATATGTCAAATTCTCTTCAACATCAACCATTTCCAAGGGCATAATGGAGCTCAAGGTCCCTAATACACTTCCTCACCATGGAGATATGGAAAACCATATGAACCATGCTCAATTCTGCGGGCAACAGTAATTTGTAAGCAACTTTACTGACATGTTTCATGATCTGGTATGTCCCTACGTATCTAGGGATTAACTTCTATTTCATGCAAAAGAAACCACACCCTTCATCGATGAAACTTTCAAATATATCTAATCATCAACTTCGAATTCGAGGTCTCTCCTCCTAATATAGGTAGAGGACTTCTGTTGACTTTGAGCCTCTTTTAACCTTTTCTTATCACCTTTACCTTCTCCAAAGCTTCCACCACCAAATTCGGACTCAACAAAGCCATTTTTCTTAATTCAAACAACCTAACTGGGGATCTACAACACCTACCATATAAGGCTTCAAAGGGAGCCATTCCGATATTAGAGTGGTCTTTATTGTTATAGGAAAACTAAATAAGCGGAAGGTGCTCACCCCCACTTCCCTTAAACTCCAAGGCACAAACCCTTAGCATATCCTCAAGGGTTTTAATGGATCTTTCAGCTTGTCCATCTATTTGTGGGTGAGAAGTTGTGCTAAGATTGACTTTGGTACCAGGGCCCTTTTGAAAGGACCTCAAAAAGTGTGATGTGAATTAAGAAACTTGATCCAAAATAATAGATAATGGGACCCCATAAAATCTAACCATCTCATGAATATGCAACTTGGTATAAACCATGGCACCATAAGTCTCTTTAACTAATAGGATGTGAGCCAACTTTGTCATTCAATCAAGAATGATCCAAATAGAATCATAGTGCTTTGTAGTCTTTGGCAACCGAACAAAAAAATACATATTAGTCTCTTCCCACTTCCAAGTAGGAATCTCTATATCTTGGGCTAGGTCATCCTGCCTTTGATGTTCGACCTTGACTTGTTAACAATTGTGGAAACCGACTACAAACATAGATATATCCCTTTTCATGCTGCCCTACCAATATATTTCCCTCAAATATCTATACATTTTAGTGGAACCGGGGTGAATGGAGTAAGATGAATTATTAACCTCACTTAAGATTGAGTCCTTCAAGCTATCAACATCGAGCACACACAATCTACCTTTGTACCTAAGGAAACCATCTCCCTGTTAGGAGAAAACCTCCACATTTCCATCCTTCACCAATGACTTTAATTCTCCCAAAGCGGGGTCTAGGTCTTACTTGGACTTGACATCATCCACCAAGGAAGACTTAGAACCATTGGCAACCACTATACCTCCATTTTTAGCCTCACCTAACCTAACATCAAATCTTGTCAACTAGTGAACTTATCTTGCAAATTCCTTCTTACCATTATCAATATGAGTTGTGCTCTCCATGGAAACTCTACTTAAAGCATCATCTACATCATTTGCTTTCCCTATATAGTAGGGTAAACTCATGTCATAGTCTTTAAGAAACTCTAACCACCTCTTTTGCTGCAAATTCAGATCTTTTTGTGTGAACATGTCTACATGAACCCCATATAAATAGAGATGTCATATCTTCAAAGAAAATACAACGACCACTAATTCAAGATCATGGGTGGGGAATTTTTCCTCATGCACCTATAGTTGCCAAGAAGCATAGGCAGTGACTTTTCCACTTTGCAACAAAACACACCTCAAATCGATTCTCGAAGTATCACAATACAACACAAACCCTTCTAACCCTTCTGAGCCAAGATAGGAGCCAATGTAAGATTATCCTTCACAGTTTAAAAACTGCTCTCACATTTATCGGACCATGTAAGTTTAGCCTTCTTTTTTGTAAATTTTTTCATAGAGGAAGCAATTGAAGAAAACCCCTTAATGAATCTCCGATAATATCCCACTAAGCCCAAGAAACTCCTAATGTCAGTTCTAGTCAAGGGCCTAGGCCAATTTACTACTGCCTCCATCTTTTTCGGATCCACATTAATTCCTTCACTCGACACCACATGACCTACGAATGCAACTTTCTTCAACCAAACTTCACATTGGTCGAACTTAGCAAATAGTCTTTCCTCTCTCAACATTTGCAACACTAGCCTCAAATGTTTTACACATTCTGCTTCACTCCAGGAATAGATCAAAATATCATCAATAAATACCATCACAAACATGTCGAGTTAGGGTTTAAAGACCCTATTCATGAGGTCCATAAATATTGCTGAAGAATTAGTTAGGTCGAAGGACATCACCTTAAACTCAAAAAGCCCTTATCTCATTTGAAAGGCTATTTTGGGAATATCAAACTCCCTCACCTTCAATTGATGATACCTGGACCAAAGGTCAATCATTGATAAGTGACTAGCCCCTTGAAGTGTTTCAAATAGTTCATCTATCCTCGACAAAGGATACTTGTTCTTTATGGTTTCCTTATTTAGTTGTTGGTAGTCGATGCACATTCTAAGCGAGACATCTTACTTTCTTACAAACAACACCGGTGCACCACAAGGTGACTTGTTAGGCCATATGCAACCTTTTTCCAACAAAACTTTCAGTTGATCTTTTAAATCTTTCAACTCCATCGGGGCCATAAGATAGGAAGGAATAGAAATAGGTTGAGTATCAGAGAGGAGGTATATACAAAAATCTATTACCCGTTCGGGTGGAACAATATGAAGCCCATTGGTAAATATATCAAGAAACTCAGTACCCACCAGAGATGACTCAATGGAAAAGACTTTAGACTCGACATCCCTAACCCATATGAGATTATAAATGCAGCCCTTAGAAATCAACCTTTAAGCCTTAAGACATGAAATGGTTTTACCTTTGACCATCAATTCATGACCTTCCCACTCAAGGGTGGGTTCATTAGACTCTTGACTACCATTATACTGAGCCCTCTTGGACTCTCCACTCTTCCTCATTATAAGATTCTCCTCTTCAAGTTTTTTGGAATAGGTCATGAGCCGAGACAAATCCATATCACCTACAAGGATGGTGGTGCGATATTCCTTATTAACCAAGTCAGATACTCCTTAAACAAACTTGTGCATTCTTGCCTTAGGGTCAGCGACCAAGTGAGGAGCATACTTTAAGAGATTGTTGAACTTAAGGGAATACTCCCTAACACTCATAAAACCTTTCTTAAGGTTCATAAACTCTGTCATCTTTGCCTCCCTTTGCTACATGGGAAAGAAATGATTGGGGAAGGCGACCTTGAATTTATCCCATGGGATAGGACCATCTTTCTCCCTCTCTAGCTTCTATTGGGTGAACCAAATTTGCACAAGGCTTTTAAGTTAATAGGCCACAAGTTTTGCCTTGTCTTTCGAATTAACACCCATAATGGCAAGCACCTTGTACATCTCATCAATTAAGTCTTGGGGATACTCGTAAACCTTAGAGCCATAGAACTCCAAAGGATTCATTCTTGTGAAGTATCTCACCCTTGAGGCTGAGGTAGGAGCATAAGGATCTTGAACCCCTTGATTAGCCACAACCCTAGCCAATAAAGTAAGCACATGTCAATATTCAACATGGGTGACCTTTTCTTTTTCTGCCTATGGAACTTGCAGAGCTGGAGTGGTCGGTTCACCCTCGAGAGTGGGAGCTCTTGGTTCCATTCGTCTTGGAGGCATGATCTAGAAGAGAAAAAGACCACTCATTAGGGATAGGAAATCTTAATTCAAATCTAAGCACAGCACAGAGTACAAAGAAGTGGATCATTTCCTCTAACATCCCATAGCCTCCCATTCATTGTTGTGGTGTGCTTAATAACCATGAACAAGACTCTACTTGATATGGTGCATTAGATTTTTTAGGACCATTTACAAACCAAGTGCTTTGATAACAAGATATCATGCCCCAAACCTAGGGCCTAGAGGTGACACGGTGAATGAGAAACCCAAAGGCACCCCAAATAAGCCTCTCAAGAATACATAGCACATCCTTGGTTTGCGGAAGCATAATTAGACAATCATCAAGTAGCAAATAACTTTTAAGGGAGAGCGGGACTTTGGACTCACGCTATGGGGATGTTTTAGGGAAAAAATATTAGCATGAATCACGTTGCAAGTAAGTTTAAAGGGTGGGTAAGTATGACTCACACTATGGGGGCATTTAGGGCCTTGGGACTTCCATCTCACCAACATTACAAACATCCATCACAAAGAAGAGAATAGACTATGGGAAATATCCAATAATACAAAAGATGTAATAAGGGTCAAGCTCATTACTTACAACCTATATATCATAAAATATCTTTAAATATGAATGGAACGGGGGACAAGACATCTCCTGGGCTCACCCTCAAAATATAGTATCAAAAAACAGAGTAGTCTTAATCAAAAGTATAGAAGTAAATAGATATTGTCCCTGAAAGTGGAGGACTTACCAATAACAATTCTTCACTCGAATTGTCTAGCTGCATGGAGGAGGGGGATGATGAATGTGAGCCATGATTCCTATATTATTAGATCATGTAGGCAAAATATATGTGTTAGTATGTCTGAATATACTATGTATGTGGGATACAGCGCAATAAGGAATATAAGCTATAATTAGAAATATGCAAATTGAATCAACGGATATAAGATCAATATGTCATGAGTTCTAAATGCCTTAACCAAAAAGTACATGAGGAGCCATCAAATCATATATTGTATCATACATAGAAGAGAAGGGACCATAACCGATATGTAAGTCCAAGCGAGTTATTACTAGGAATCCCGAAGTTTACTCTACACCGAATCAAAGAGTGGTCTAATTTTCCAAGGTAGACTAAACACTCACCTTACGGGAACAACACCCATTTTTGAAAGTTCTTCAAAAAAACATCTTATGGGAACAACACACTTTTCGTGACTTTACGAGAACAACACCCTATTCGGTTAGTTATAAGATAAGAGCCTTACTAGAACACCACCCATTTCGGTTATTTATAAGTAGAAACCTTTTGGGAACACCTTTTTTGGTCATTTATGCAACTTAAGCTATATGGATTCATTAGATAATTCGTAAACCTATGGTGGCAAAATAGTTATGGGATAATGGTTATCTACCAAGGTTTGCTCAGTGTTAGGTCTCATTCCCAAGGAATATTCAAAACATACTTTTATCATAATATGCAAAGCATCAAAATATCAAAATTTAGTTATAGAGTAGCTCTTAAAAACTAAAGCTTCATCATATCATACAGGACAATCGTTTATACTTTGATTCATACACATTAGCCCTTTCACAATTCATATAATTTAGAGTTGCATAATCTTGCCATAATGCCTTAAAATCTTAGAAGCTTGACATACATCTTTAATAAAATATAGTGGGTTTATAATCATAACTTAAAATCATGCAAATCATATGTAAATTTCATGTACGATATACAATAAGATCACTTGATTGATATTCAAAGAACACACCAATACATAGTCATAACTTATTTAGGGTATTATGAATCCCCACATATAAATCATAATCTCATATGATAGATCAGTTCAAAAAAATGCATAAAGATGAATCATTATAAAATACTCCATATTATCTTCACATGAAAAAGTTCAGAAAAGCATCAAGTGTTACCATAACTTGAGAATGCTAAAAGGAGAAAGAATGGTTGAGCTTAGTGGAGGTAAGGTCCCCATTAATCAAAACTCAGATACCTTAGCAAATAAATTGAAGATATCCATCTATGGAGATAAAAAATTTGAATTCCTAGCTTGAATTTTCCTCTTGAAGGCTTGAAGGAGTTTGGGAGTATTCTTGGACTTTGAGTGTTTTTGTGGGAGGAAGAATAAGATAGATTAGGGTTATGAGGGCTGATAAGGGGTCTCTTGAGGTCCAAAACGACATAGTTTAAACATTAGATAATGGGGATAAGTCTGAATTGTCCATTTAAAAGTTTGCCAGAATGGGCCACGGAACCCCATTTACGGCCATGGTCTGTTCAACAGGTCATAGATGAGGGTTTCATTTGATTCCATTTCAAAGACTCAGAAACCTTCCTCTGAATCACATTCCATGACCTGACTTATAACTCATATAACATTTTATGGCCCGTTAGATGCTCTGTATAAGATCTGAACACTTCTAAATTTCATAAAGTCTAACGATCATTCCACCAGCAAGAGTTACGGCTCGTGGAAGAACCTACGACCTGTGAAGGCCTTCGTACATATGTGGCGTTTTAAAGTTGGGCTACTAGAAAATGCACTCAGGTTTCATGAGCCAAAGAATGAGCCATACAAAATCTCATGGCCTGTAAGGGCCCTCATAACCTCTGATACTTGGAAATATTTCTAGGTTTAATTTTCGTTTACACTTCCATACTTCCAACTAGTGGGGCCTTACAGTCTTACAATCAACTAGGACTTAAACCCAAGAATAATCATCAAGGACCCGAACCCTGAAATATCCATACTATGTCAGGCTAGGACACATGACCCTGACACTTTAATATATATACATATAATGTTGGGACAAATCCTTCGTGGCAAAAAGAATCCCCTTAACATAATATATAGGGTCTCGCACCCAAAATATAACCATTAGAGTCCCCAACACAAAATATCAATAGGTGCTCGACCCTCAAAATTGGCATCTGGGTCTCATAACTCTCAAAACGTGGCCACCAGAACTCAAACTGTGAGGAGTTTCACAAGTACTCAAACTCTTAGACATGGCCACTAGGTCTCAAAGCCCAGGGAGTAACATCCAATACTCAAAGCATAGGAATAGTCATCGACTCAACCAATCTACCCCAATTTGAACCTCTGAAGTCATATTTTGTCTTAAGACACGAATCACACAACTCAACCAAGCATAATCATCACCTCCCTAAGATGATAACTAGTAACCCCAAAATTAGGTAAGAGGAACTAGTGTACCACGACTAACAATAGTATACAAGAGTGTATATGACACAGATCAATGTAGAGCCATGTCGAACTGAGGACAACTATACCATAATCCTGTCAACCAGTAGTGCTGAGATCAACCAAGGCCAGTTCTCGTAATATTGTAAGCATTCAGAACAACAGAGCCTAACAAAGTCATATCTCATAGTTTTCGTTATATAATAATTATCCAGAACCTTGGTTAATTTTCTAAGTATGGAAGTACTGTATCGATGATAAGGCATCTCCACGGGCTCTTGTATAATCCATGAAGGGTTGTACGAGATGTGGTGCCCTTTCACGAGACCCCTGAACATTTTTTTAGACCACTTCATTAATGATCTTTTCATAATTTTAGTTTATTTTAAAGATATCTTAGGACCTTGATACCTATTCTAAACCCCTTAAAGGACCTATACTCTTTCATCTTATTTAATTTCATTCGTTATACTTAGACTCTATACTTTATTCTCTCCTAAAGCTCCTAGTGTGACATTTAAGATTTAACTTGGAATTCAAGAAAAGCTTTCATATCAAATCAATTTCTTCTTAATCCTTCTAGATTTCTCAATGTATGTGGAATTAATTCATGATTCCCTTCCAATCATGAAGACCAGAAAATTCTATTTCTTAATTTCATGAATTTTAAGTCTATTTTGCAAATGGGGCTTTTATCTTAGTTTTAATTTGTTGAAACTGAGCTATGGGCTTAACTTATATATTGATTTTATGAGGATTTGAATCTTAATATTATGATCTAGATTAATTTTATGAAGATTAAATGTGCATGTCCCTTTACTTTATGAATCTATGCATGGGTAAATTCAAGTATGTTTTTATTATTTATTTCTCCATGAATTTCAAATGATTTCTTCCTATGATATTGTTTTAGTTATAAATTCCAATTGGCCATGCTATCACTTCATCATTCATAGAATATGCATACATGAATAATTATATTCACAAAGTTTATGGTGTGGGCTAAGATCTAATTATGATTATGACTATGATTTTAAGCAAGTATGGTTATGACATAACATGTGATCACATAATGTCTATGATATATCTTTTAAACATTTATGGGTATTTACACCATTATGTATATGTATGGATGAGCTATTCCTATGTGTGAAAGTATGAAATAAAGTATGATTTGACCTTTAAGACAAAATGTGAATGATTATGATTTAAAAGACTTATTGTTCTAATTTCAAGCATGTATATTTACATGTATTCCAATGGAATTCTGACCTAGCACCAAATATGATTGTAGGTGGGGGCTCCACTCAAGGGGTCCTTAAATAAAGTCTCCTCAACGTAGGTTTGTTCCCCTATTTAAGGATATTATTCCTCTTTATAGGGATGGTTTATTCCCCTTTTTAGGGATGGTTTATTCCCCTTTGAATAGGGATGGGGGCTACCTTTTGCAAGTAGCCTACCCTTTTTGTCTAGTATAGGGTAAACATTGGGGACTCCACATAATAACTCACTTGGTCTTATATGTCGGCTGAGGTCACATCCCCGCTATGTTTATATATTATGGCATTAATGTATCATGGATTTCATGGTATATTGATATTATTATTTCATATATATTTCTTTCTATATATATGTGTCCTCATCATGTAACAATGATTTGCAGGATTATATGTTCATACGCATTTGCATGTCTGCATATTTAGTGCATTCAAACGTACTAACACATACTTTTGCCTGCATGATCTAACCATGTGGGGACCGGAGACTATATTTATCTACATATTGATGGTTAGGTTATTTGAGAAACAATTTCTTTTGTTGAGTCCTTTCATCCAAGGAAAATCCATCTTCTATATACCTATGATGTTATGACTTTCTCATGTCTTTACTTTGAGGGTGAACCCAGGACATGTCTTGGCCCCCGACCTATTCTATGTATTAGAGGCATTGCTGGACATCATGTATACTATATGTACGGTCTTGCTATATGTTATACTTATTGCTTATGGATACTATGTATATGCTCATCTCTTGATGTTGATGCTATAATTATATGATTATAATGAGGTATGGAAATGTGGAAAGTTCTAAGATCCCTTCTATCCCTATGGCATGAGTCATACTAACCTGCCCTTTAGAACATAATAGCTATTTGCTATGTGAATTTATGTAACTCTATTCCTGGTGACATCCCTGTAGCTTAAGTCTAAAGCCCCATTTCCCTTAGAACCACATACTTGTTGTTTAATTATGTGCTTCCAAATTGAAGATGTGTATATGTATAATATGAGGCTTGTTTGGGGACTGTCGAGTTCCTATTTTCCATGTCACACCTAAGCCCTAGGCCCTGTTCATGAAACGTTTGGTATCAGAGCAATAAGGTTTTAAAATGATCCTTGGATCCAATATGTCACGTCGAGTAGAGTCCTATTCATGGGTGTAAGGTGCATCATACCTATGAGTAGGGAGCTATGATAGCGTCTTTGGAATTGTCCAACTTCTTCATTTCTTAAGTCATTCTATAGACCATGTCTTAAGAATTTCTAACTTTGACAATGTCCTTGATGCTCTTTCAGATGATGCCTCTAAGAAGAACCCCTCTACCAAGAAAGATTTAAGTAAATAAGGATTGAGTCCCTCAAAAGCCTGTGGGGGAACCAATTACTCATGATGAGTTCCAAACGGTCGTTTCCACGCTTTCTCAAGTGGTGACCAACTAGGCTAGGAAGTTCAATCCTCCTCCCCATATAACCACTGTGGCTGCTAAGGTCAGAGATTTCTCCCAAATGAATCCTCTGGAGTTCTATGGTTCAAAAGCTTATGAGGATGCCCAAGAATTTATTGATGAACTCCTTAAGGTATTGACTGCTAAAGGGGTGACTTCATAAGAGAAAGTTGAACTAGCTTCTTATCAATTGAAAGATATGGTTCAACTGTGGTACACCCAATGGTTGATGGAGAGACTTGGTGAAAATGGGGTTGATTAGGAAGAGTTTAAGTTTGCTTTTCTAGATCGTTTCTTCCCTTTTGAACTTAGGGAGGACAAGGTGATAGAATTTATCAACCTCAAGTAGGGAAGTATGAGTGTGAGAGAATATTCCCTCAAGTTCACAAAGCTATCAAAGTATGCTCCTATGCTAGCGGTTGACCCCTGTGCAAGAATGCACAAGTTTATTTCTAGGATCTCTAATTTGGTTGTGAAAGAGTGTTGTACAACTATGATTATTTGGGAGATGGAAATATCCAGACTTATGAATTATGCTGAGCAGATTGAAGGGGAGAAACTCAAGGAAAGAAAAGGTGAATGATTCTAAGAGTGCCCATTATGATGGTGGATTCTCCAACTCTAGGTATGGTAGAGGATTTGGTTGCTTCCAACAGGGCCAAGATTCAAATGCAAGGGTATCCAATAATAGAGTTCCTCCTCCTAAGGCACAAGTTGGAAATGAGCCAATGCATCCTTGGTGTGACAAGTGTGGAACAAATCACTCGGGTGTATGCTGGAAGGCTAAGGGCGCTTACTTCGGGTGTGGTGATATGTCCCACAAAGTCAATGATTGTCCTAAGAACCCCATGATAGGTAAAATGGTTTTGGGTGATCAATACCAATAAAAAGGTCAAGTAGGTTGTGCTTCATGAAACAATAGGTTCTTTGCTTTCCCTTTTTGGCAGGAGGTGAAAAGGCCCCAGATGTTATGACTGGTATGTTAAAAGTCTTCGCATTTAATGCTTATGCTTTTCTTGATTAGAGTGTAAATTTATCTTCTGTGATTCCTCTTTTGGCTGTTAAGTTTGGTTTGAGCCCTGAAATTTAAGGGAACCTTTTTTGGTTTACACACCAGTGAGTGAGTCTACTGTTGCCCAAAGAGTCTATCAGGGATATTCTATCTCTATATTACATAATTTCCTTCCATGTTATCTTGTGGAACTTGAGATGTTTGATTTTGATATTATTCTTGGGATGGATTGGTTGCATGCCTCATATGCCTCTATAGATTGTAGAACCCGGAGAGTTAAGTTTTAGTCTTCGAATAAACCTATTCTGGAGTGGAAGGGTAGTGACTCTTCTTTTAAAGGTCGATTTATTTCCTATCTCAAAGCCTAGAAATTTTTTTTAGAGTGCATCTATTATATTGCTAGGGTTAAGGATGTAGAGTCTGAGTCACCTACCCTTGTGCCAATTACGGTGGTTAATTAATTTCCAAATGTTTTTCCCGAATATTTGCCATTACTCTCGAAAGGGAAGTGGACTTTGGCAAAGATATCCTTTTGGAAAGTTAACCTATTTTTATTCCTCCTTATCGAATAGCACCAGTGAAATCAAAGGAATTACAGGACCAGTTGAAGGATCTATTGGAGAAGGGCTTTATTAGACCAAGTATATCGCGCAAGGGTACTCTTGTGTTATTTATAAGAAAGAAGGATGGGTCACTTCAGATGTGTATTGACTATCGCTAATTGAGTAATGTGACCATAAAGAATAAATATTTGTTGCCAAGAATTGATAACTTTCTTAATCAACTTCAAGGAGCTACTCATTTCTCGAAGATTGGCCTCAATTTCGGTTACCATGAGTTAAAAATAACAGAGTGTGATATTCCCTAAACTGCATTCCAAACTAGATATGGGTATTTTGAATTTGTGGTAATGTCCTTTTGCTTGACTAATGCTCCAATGGTATTTACATATCTTATAAATCGGGTGTTTAAATGTCATAACTCGAATAGGGGGCCTAGATGTGACATGGCGAAGGAGAACCCGAAGGCCCTCGATCAAGCCATTATAGCATCATCACACACATCATCGGTTCGGAAACGCGGAAGCTAAACACATAGCACATAAGCTCTAAGGGATTTAGGACTTGGGACTCAAGCTATGGGGACAATATCGGGAATGGGACAAGCATGCATACACGTAGCACATAGCAATAATCTCTAAGGGGACGGGTGAGTAGGACCCAAGCTATGGGACACACTGGAATTATGGGACTTGACACATAAGCACGTAGTCATTCACAATACCCAACATCCATGTCATGAGCATAATAAGAGAGAATTATCATAATCCAAGGCTAAATAAGCATAGTTTTACATAACCAAATGTTCAACATATAAGTCAATCGTGCAAGAGTCT
>JBCEWC010006422.1:0-23063 GCA_038996855.1 Solanum aculeatissimum
TCTTCCGAATCTCAGGCAGTCCCACTATTTTGGCCATAACTTCTTCATCCGACCTTGGAATTGAGTGAGACAAGTTGCGTTGCAAAGATAATTCAAAGATCTTCCATTTGCTATGTAGTAGCCCACATGGTTCAACCCATGTAAAACGTTATGTACCTGAGACGTGCACTATCCAAACGACCTCTCTAGGCCCCAAAATGACCCATTTAACCCTTGGCTACCAAATTTCAACCATGAATAGTATGAAATCATACAAGATCAACCATAAGGAGTTTCGAAAATTTTCAGGTTGTTACAGTGATAGAGGATCACACTTCTGCAATAGGCTATTCAAAGCACTACTGGAGAAATATGGAATGAAGCACAGAGTAACAACCCCTTATCATCCCTAGACTAGTGGGAAAGTAGAGGTGTCAAATCAGGAGATCAAGCAAATCTTGTCCAAAATAGTGAATGTGAACCGGATTGGTCGCAAAAGCTAGATGATGCATTATAGGCATACCGGACAACATTCAAAACACCCATCGGTATGTCTTCGTACCAAATAGTCTTTGGGAAAGCATGTCATTTGCCAGTGGAACTTGAGTATAAAGCTCTATGGGCACTCAAAAAGTTAAATTTGGACTGGAAGGAGGTCACCACCGCGAGGCTGAACTAACTTAATGAGCTTGATGAATTTCTCCTAAAGGCATATGAGAGTTCAGCCTTGTATAAGAAAAGCATGAAGCTGCCGCATGATCGACGCATTGAAAATCACCATTTTGCACCTGGAGACCTGGTATTGCTCCTCAACTCTAAATTGAGGCTATTTCCTGGAAAGCTCAAATCCAGATGGATTAGACCATTCAGAGTAGATCAAGTATTAAGTAATGGAGCTATAGAGTTGGAAAAACGAGATGGCTCTACATTCAAGGTGAATAGTCAAAGAGTGAAGGTGTACCTTGGTAATGAAGAAGAAATCAAAACAGTAGAAGAATGGATGCTTGACGAAGTTTGAGTACTCAAGTGAGTTGAGTCGTATCACGATAATAAATCAGGCGCTACTTGGGATGCAACCCAAGACTGAGAGAGGCACTTAGGTACCCAGGTATGTTTTCTTTTAACCCTAACCTTTATATTTTTCTTATGTGCATTCAGTACAATGTACAATCTTTTATATAGGGGTGTGGGTGGTTATATGGCCTCAGTGAAGTCTAAGTAACTATGGCCTATAACTACCCCAATTTTTTATTCTAAAGGATTTTCTTGCCTGTGTTTTTTTTCCTGCGGATTTTATTTTATGTCGAACCGGCATGTTTAGAATATTTAGGTAGCATTAGTAGTACATAGTATTGATATCCATGACATAGTAATTTTTGTGTAAAAATGATACCCATCAAAATTTTTGGTTTAGCTAGTTTGATAATAACCATGCATGATTAGGTGTCTGATAGTGTTTGTTTTGATAAGTGTGTGAACTATGTTAAAAAGTATGATCTGTTAGTTCGTGTTACCAGGTAAAGCAGTGCCATGAGTGAGTGACCTTAATTGTATGATTCTTTACTGTGCTTTAAATCAAAACTTGCCCTATTACTTAGGTTTAGACTCTAGGTTAGTTGGTTAGGAAAGGGTCTTAGGCCATTGTTCTGATTTACTCCACTTAGCCTAAATACAATCAACCAAATATGTTATGTATCCCTTGATCCCTATTATGAGCCTAAACTTGACTCTATTTTTTTGTAAACACCTCATAAGCCTAGACCTTAATGAATGATAATCCCAAACTTGGCCCTGGTCTTTTCTTGAAAATTGTGCGTCTCAACTTAGGCTTTTAGCCTAAGTTGAGTGTGGCTACCCAAAAAGTGGACCTGGTTTGGAGGATAGATATTATGCACCTCATCTTAGGCCGAAAGCCTAAGTTGAGGGTGGCTGGTATAAGGAAAAGTCATAAAAAGTGAGGAAAAAGCTTAGTGATACAGAGAAGGGAGAAAAAGAATAAAAAGGGTGCAAGAAAAATGATAAAATTTGTCAAAGTTTAAAACAATGTGAATGAATAAGGGTAAAGTGCTAAAATGCAAAGAAAAACACCTTTTTTTTTATAGGGAACAGACCTATGTCAAGGGTTCCCCACTCCCTTGGACGGTCAGGGGTTGAGCTGCATATCTCCAAGCATTATTATACATTAAACAAAAAAGATACAAAGGAGGAGGACATAAACCTTACCTTCGCCCTATGGTGGTACACAAGTCGGCCATCCTACTAAGGACGTCCAACTTATTCCCAATTCTAAAAACTGAAAAAATAAACTTAGAAAAACTATAGAGAGTACTCCTCTCTATATAGGAATCTAAGAAAGCCATAAAGAAGGGAGACTATCCCTTTACATAGAGCAAAAGGAAAAAGAAATACTGACAACTGATCCTATGGGACTCATAGCAAGAGCATCCACACACAGAACCAGCAAGGGAGGAGCATAAGTAAAACCAGCTCAAGGGTTTTTTTTAATCCTCTTCAGTTTCTTTCTTCTGAAAGCAAACATTTCAACTTTGTCCAGGTGATAATAATCTTTAGCTTCCTTAGGCATTTGACCAACTTCAAAGTATACCTTTGGAGCAGTATGATTATGACTGAATTTGGCTAGAGTGTCTGCAACAAAATTTGCTTCCCTATAGGAGTGTCTGCATTTGAAGCCCTACATTTGATTAGTATAAAACTAGAACCTAATTAAAGCTTCATTAATGTGCCAAGGTGGATTGGTAAGGTGATTGATCCAGTTGTGCAGCAATACAAAGTCAACTTCCAGCATCACTTTATAGTAGCCCAGCTGAATACACCAAGCATTTCCAAACAGACCATCCTCTATCTCTGCCTGATTATTTGAACCAAAACCTAGAGGGGTAAAGAAAGAAAACAACATCTCCTCATTCTTGTTCTTGATTACAATCGCTTCAACCTCCAAGTAGAGGTGTGTGTTGAGCGTTAACTTTGAAGTCCAGTAAGAAGCTTCGAGAAAGGGCAAGGGAGTCTAAAAGGGCTTGAGTATATGGTGGGCACTACTCTAACCAAAGGAGTGGTGGTTACAAATTTCAAGGTGGCCAAAGGCAAGATGGATAATCCCTATTCTCCATTTTTTGAGCTTTATAAACTCTCGGGTGGCAATTTTAAAGAGAATTTTCAAGATAAATTTATTGGGTAAGTGATTTTAACTCACAATCTTTATTTTTCATTTATTATTTCATGATTCTGGCCTTTAATTCTTAATCTTGAACACCAACATTTATGGATTCCTTCAAGAACATGGAATTTTGATAAACTAATAATTATGAGATGATTTCAACTTCGATTTTAAGTTGGTTTCCGCCATTGGTTTTCAAATGCTTTAGGTAACGCGATTACATCTTAATTTATAATTTTGCCCTTACTTTATCAAGATCAAATTTTAGAGCTGATTTGGAGTCAATTTTTGAAAATCATAATTTGGGTGTCATTATTTTTATTGTGATTTTATATTTGAATAGATTTTGTTGAATCGGAGACCCGATGAAAAGGGAAGCCTCAAGTGTTGGAGTAATTGGTAGATTGATTATTTTGAGATAAGTGAATTTCTAAACCTTAGTTGAGAGGCTTGAACCTTTATTTCCTTCTATGTGTCTTAAAGAGTAGTGGGGATTTAGCTATGGGATGAATTATTCATGTAATGATTTAATAATATGAGATGGGTTAGTAAATTGAAAATGTTATTTTTACGTGATAATGTGATTCTTACATTAAAATATTTGATTGAATGACGTCCTATATCAAGAGAAATTTTTGTGATTGTTGAATTGAGTGAATTTGTGTTGTGGGCTCCATCACATACTCATGAACTTTATGTGTATATATGATTATTTGTATTAGTTTCAAAAATTTATTGAGGTTTACTTTTACCTAAAAGATGATAGAAAATAGTTATGACTAGATATAAATAGGTTAATAGGAAATAGTGGTGGGATCTTTACCAGTTGATGTTTGATGGACAAAGTCTCTTCTGGTAGATACATGGTCTATCTATTGTCCCCATGAATTTTAGCCTAAGCTAACTAGCAGATATATATTGTATTATTTGGCATAGCGCTTGCATTGTTTTACACTCCATTTGTTCTTTGTGGTTCTAAATTTCTACTTTTGTGAGTCTATTGTACTGATGGTCTTCTCCTAGTGTGATTAATTATGTTGGTGAACTATTTGAACTTCGTGCTACTTGAACTGTGAACTATTTAGGTTGGGATGATTCTAATTACAGGTTTGTAGTTTTGGAGGTTTGGTATTGCTCTTCATTCCTTTACTTTGAGTTTAGTGTTTAATTATTGAGTACTGTGTGATTCGGTACTCAACCTTTGCTCCTACACCTGTGTAGGTTGTGAGTTTGGATTCTCCTGACTTCTTTATTCCTTACTTGGACCAAACTTTTGGATTACTTGACAGGTAGCGGATTGTCTTTTTGGTGGATCTTCAACTTTTTTATCAAGGATTTTCGTTCTATTTGAGGACTGAGACATTGAGACTTGTATAATTTTCTTTTATTCTATGTAAATTCTAGTGGTTTGTAAATGTGAAACTAAGTTTTTATGGTTGGATTTAGAATTGTGGTTTGTTAATTATTGTTTTATCGATTTGTTGTTATTATCTTCCACTTTCATTTTGACTTGATTTAGTTTTTATTATTGATCAGGCTGACTTGTCTTAGTGGGTTGAGTGTAACGCCTCGGGTGTTGAAAGTCAGAAACAAGTTTCAGAATAAAAAATTCATAAAAATTCATGAAAGTGTCCTACCAAGAGACCTTACATGGCTCGTGGTGCCCACCATGGCTCCTGGTTCCCACCATGGCTCATGAAAGGCCCTTGTGGTGACACCACTTGGTGGTGTTAGATTGCCTTGGGGGCTTCCTTGGTGAGGTAACCCACCATGGCCCGTGGTGCACACCATAGCTTATAGGGGGGCCTCGTAGAGGGAACCCTCCTAGGCTATGCCCATTTTCTTGTCCAATTCTCCCATCACGAAACCCACCATAGATCTTGGTTCACACAATGGTTCATGGTAGTGCCTTTGTGCGAGGTTCTATCCAGTTTTAAATTTTAGTTTTGTAAGGGAATTTGGGTTTTTTTCCTGATTTCTAAACTCCTTTTTGGACAATTTATAGACTAAATTACCCTTCTAATGTTATCCTAACCTATCTAAGGTCTTCCAATCACACTTCAAACACTTAGATTCGAAATTCACTCCTCCAATTCACTCTCAAGGTCTCCTCTCTACTCCAATTGAAAACTCATTGAAAGTCAAATAAGTTTCGATGAATTCATCCTAACTCCTTTAATTTTCATCAAGGAATGTGAATTTTCATCCATGGGTACCTTTTACCCTTGGATCCCAATCTATTTTCATCATTATGCATTAATTTTAATTATGATCCAATCAGGATGTTTATGACATTGATTTCAATTGCTATTAGTACGGCGTAGATTACCTTTATATACCAAATTATGCATGAATTACTCCAAATTTACTTGAATTGCGTGATTTACATGTCTTTTCTCAAGTATACTATGATGCATATGGAAATTATGAATGGGTTCCTTCAATTATGATCCATTGTGATCTTCAATCCTAAGATTATGCATGTATCTACTTTACTTTCATGGTTTTAAGGTTATTGAACATGAACCCATGCTACTCCGTTGAATTTATCACATAATCATGACTATGCATGTTTTATGATGGTGTATTAATGGTGGGAAAGCACCTTCCACTTTAAACTACTATCAATGGGGTGTACTGAGGATGGGAGTGCACCTCCCACTTTATACTCATTATGATCGGTGTGTTGATGATGGGAATGAACCTCCCATTTTACACTTGATATGACCAGTGTACTGATGATGGCAGGGCGCCTCCCACTTTATACTTGGTATGAAATAAGCTACTCTTATGCATGATGTTATCAACTATGAGATAATGATCAAGCTTATAATGATGTACAAGTATGAATTATGATGATTTATGACAAGTATGACTTTATGCTTATATTATGTATTTTGTGGGATGTTGACTTAGCACCGAGAGGACCTTGGGATTGAGGCTCACCCATTATTTGAGGCATAGTCCATTGTAGTAAATCCCATTTTTCTATAACTACGTTCTACCACAGGATTCATGATTTTTACTATATGGGTTGCTAGTAGATCTACATAGCTTATGATATGTAGAGTTCTACCTTGGCAAGTAGACTCCCTTTTTTCCAATATATGGGCAACACTGGGATTCCATATTATAGTTTGCATGGTCTATTGTCAGTTATGGTGACATTCCCACATATGTTAATATATTATGTTATCATCCATCTTTAGACTCATGGCATATTGGTATGTGATTCCTTTCTCTACTTTTGTTCTACTTATCCCTTGCTCATGCATTACTTAGCTATGTATCTTATACATATTTTTGTGTTTCATGCTCGCATACTTAGTACATTCAAATATACTAATACATACTTCATTCCTACCTGATTTCACAATATAGGGACACGTGACTATCCTCCTTCTTATCCTTGTGGCTAGACTTGGTTCTGCTTTCAAAGATTGATTGGGTGAGTCCTCATACTTCAGGATGAAACCTACCATCATCCAGATTTTATGTTATGTTTCATACTATCTTTTATTTTATTTGAGGGTGAGCTAGGAACATGTCTTAGTCCCTGTCCAGTCTATTACTTAGAGGCTTGTTGGACAAGATGTATGACTCTTATAGCTTATACACCTCTTATGCTTTTTATATTGTAACTTGTGTTTATCTCTTAGCTTCCACTTATGTATCTCACTCATTATCCTTAAATGATTATGATATGCTAAGAAGGCTAGTTTGGGGTTCCCTTAAGGATTTTATTCGTCGTGTCATACCTAGAGCCTAACTTGGGTCATGACAAACTTGGTATTAGAGCCCAAAGTTTTGAAGTGTCCTAGGAATTTCAACTTGCCGCATCAAGTAGAGTCTTATTCATGGGTGTGAAGAGTGTCACATCTATGAATAGGAGGCTATGAGGTGTTTTAGGAAATCTTCACTTCTTTCATGATTCATGTCATGTTGTAGAACGTGTCCTAAGTCTTTCTAACTCTAACAATTTTTCTTTATGCTTTTCAAAAAATGCCTCTAAGAAAAGTTCCCGAGCCATGGGAAGTATGTGCTAACGCGGATTAAGATCCCCGTGATCCTTTGGGTGAACAAGTCACCAATGTTGAGTTTCAAACCGTTATTATCATGTTGGCCTGAGCTATGACAAATCAATTTAATCAAGGGGTAGTTTCTCCTCCTCCCTATATGCCTACTCCGGCGTCTAGGGTGAGAGATTTTTCCCGAATGAACCCTTTTGAGTTCTATGGTTCAAAGGTAGACAAGGATGCTCAAGAATTTATTGATGAAGTGTATAAGGTTTGGCTATCATAGCAGTGACTTTAGAGGAGAAGGCAGAGTTGGAAGCGTATCAACCAAAGAGAGTAGCCCAGGTGTGGTTTACCCAAAGGATATTTGAAAGGGTGGATGAAGGTCTGATCGATTGGGAGGATTTCAAGCTTGCATTTCTTGACTACTTTTTCCCACTTGAGCTTAGAGATGTAAAGATAACAAAGTTTATCAACCTCAAGAAAGGGAATATGATCGTGAAAGAGTATGCTCTCAAGTTCACTAAGCTCTCCAAATGTGCCTCATCCTTAGTTTTTAATCCCCGTGCTAGAATGAGTAAGTTTATTTTAGGGATATCTGATTTGGTTGTAAAGAATGTCGAACTGTTATGCTATTAAAGGAGATGGACATCTCTCAGCTCATAACTTATGCCTAAAACATTGAAGGTGAGAAACTCAAGGAGATAAAGATTAGGGAGTTTATGCCTAGAAAATTGAAGGTGAGAAACTCAAGGAGAGAAAGATGACAGAGTCCAAGAGGGCCCGGTTCGAAAATGGGTTCTCTAATACTAGATCAAGTGGTAGAGGTGGCCAATATTTGCAAGGCCAAGGGTCATCTCAAGCTCCAAATTAGTGGTTCGACAAGGATAGGGTGTCATACCCTCGGGTTCAAGGTGGTGGTGGACAAGGTTTTCCTAAATGCTCTACATGTGGGAAACATCATGGAGATAGGTGTTTGATGGGATATGATGGTTGTTATGGGTGTAGTAGGATAGTCCACAAACTATCAAAGTGTTTGGGTATGGAAAATAAAGGTCAAGAAGGTCGTCCCCAAGTATAGGTTGCTCCAAGTGGTCAAGGGAAACAGAGGGCTCAACAAGGTGGCGCTCAACACGATAACTGATTTTATGCCCTTCATGCTAGGCAAAAAGTGGAAGAGACTCTCGATTTCGTTACTGGTATGTTGAAGGTCTTTTAACTTTGATGAGTATGCATTACTTAATTTGGGTGCCAATTTATTATTTATCACTTCTTTCCTAGCCACTAGGTTTGATATGAGTCCTAAAATCTTGCTAGAGCCTTTCTTAGTTTATACTTATGTGGGTGAGTCAGTTGTAGCCCAAAGAGTCTACCAAAAAGATCTTGTGTCTGCATTACATAAAGTTATTCCTTGATCTTGTTGGGCTTGATATGGTTGAATTTGATGTCATTCTTGGGATGGATTGGTTACATGCTTTTTATGCCTTCATATATTGTAGGACCTGTAAGGTCAAGTTACAATTCCCTAATAAGCAGATTATTTAATGGGTAGGTAGTGACTCAAGATTGAAAAGTTGATTCATTTCTTATCATTAGCATGTGTGGTAACTTGAAGGAACTTAAAGAAAAGGTAAAATACATTATGTAAGACTTTGTGGGTGAAAGGAGACCCATAAATCAAATTCGCATACCTCAATTAATCTTCAAGAAGAGAAGCTTGAATCCTTTGGGAAGAACTTAAAAACTCTAGCCTTGCCTTGACCTTTCTAGAGAGAGTATTTTTTTCCTTAGGACTTTGAGAATGAGAAAATGGAAGAATGACTAAGGTCCTTAGGGATTTAAGGTCTTGTTTAGGGCCCTTAGAATCCCAAAAATGACATAGTATAGGATTAGGATTTATGGTATTAATAAAATTTCCCTTCATTAAAACTGCCGGATGCAATCTATGAAAGCCCGATTATGGGTCGTGGTTTGAACCACAAACCATAGTCCTGTCCATCCTAGTCTCCTTTTCCAATCTTCAAAAACTATTTCTTCGAACCAAACCACAAAACCCTTTTCTATGGGTCATCCTTTGATTTATGGATTGTGGTTGGACTCGTAGAGTCCTTTCACACTTAGACAATTTATCACTTTTCTAGACCTCATCTATGAAGGGTAACTATGAGCTATGGAATGTTCTACTGGACCATATTGTTAATCGTAGGTCACTTTTCAAAAACTCCAAATTTCCTTCATATTTTGTCCCCTCACCTATGACCCTATCTATGAGCCATCAATCTTTCTATGGGCCATCATTGGGTACATGGATTGACCCCAGGTCATTTTTTGCCCAACGTTTTATGTACTCTTAGACTCCTAAATTGAGGGTCATTACAATATCTCTCCCTTGGGAATATTGGTCCTCGAATGTACTTAAAGGCATGCTCTAAGGAGTTAATCATCAGCTCACAACTCAACATGCATGCAAAATGTAACTTAAACATCATTTCATGAAATTTTCAAAAATCCACATTTAAAATATGTCTCAAAATAGTCCATAAATATAGAGATGAGTGTATGCATCATGCAAAACTTAAAATGCAAGAATTGAGGCTTTAGGCAAGAATGATATAATACCTAAGGCTTTAGTAAAGTGGAATAGATACGGGTAATGCTTCATCATATCCGCTTCCGCTTCCCAAGTAGCACCATCAACTTGTTGATTTCTCCAAAGCACTTTAACGAAGGCAACTTCCTTGTTCCTTAGCTTTTTCACTTGCCGGTCTAGAATCTCAATTGGTACCTCATCGTAACTCAAATCCTCTTCAATGTTCACATCATGCAAATGAACTATGGAGTTTGGATCACCTATGAACTTTCTCAACATCAACACATGAAAAACTGGATGGATCAAATGCATCTCATTAGGTAGGCCCAACTCATATTCCACCTTTCTCAATCTTCTCACCACTTTGTAAGGCCCTACATACTTGGCTTAATTTCCCCTTTTTACAGAACCAAATCACACCTTTCATAGGAGACACCTTCAAGTAGACCCTATCACTAATTTGGAACTCAAGATCTCTCCTCATAACATCGAAGTAGGATTTTTGCCGACTTTAACCCATTTGTATATTTTTCCTTATACTTTTAATTTTCTCCATAGCATTCATAACTAAGTTCGGTCCTATCAATTCCATCTCATCAACTTCAAACCACCCAATGAGGGATCTATACTGCCTACCATATAATGCCTCAAATAGTGTCATTCTAATGCTTGTGTGGAAGCTATTATTTAGGCAAACTCAATAAGAGGTAAATGTTCATCACAACTTCCCTTGAACTCCAACACACAAGCTCTCAACATGTCTTCCCATGTTCGAATAGTCCTTTTGGCTTGCCCATCGGTTTGGAGATGAAAAGAGATACTCAACTTTACCTTGGTACCAAGTGCCCTTTGAAAAGATTTGCAAAAATGAGAGGTGAATTGGACTCTACGATCTGATATGATGGAAAAAGGAACCCCATGCAATCTCACCAACTCTCGGATATACAAGTGAGCATAATATTTGGCACTGAAGGTTATTTTAACTGATAAGAAATGAGATGACTTTTTCATATGATCCACTACCACTCATATGGAATCAAAGTGTTTTTTGGTCTTTGGCAAATCCACTACAAAGTCCATATTGACCTCTTCCAATTTCCAAGTAGGAATATCAATGTCCAGTTTTCCTTTAATGTTCAATATTGTTGGAAATTGGCACATTCGAATACAAAATGGGCAATGTCCTTCTTCATCCCATTCTACCAATAGATATCTCTCAAGTCTCTATACATTTTTATAGTACCAAAGTGAATAGAATAGGAGGAGTTGTGAATTTCTTGCACTATCAACTTCTTCAACTCTCTATCATTTGGTACACACAATCTTCCTTGATATCGGAGTATGTCATCTCCCCCTTGTGAGAAAACCTCTATCTTTCTTTCCTTCACTAAGGCTTTTAACTTCACTAAGGCGGGATTAAGATCTTCCTTAGACTTAACCTCCTCAATCAAGGAAGACCCGGACCCATGAAGCACCATTACATCACCACTTCCAGATTTATTCAACCTTACTCCCAACCTAGCCAACCTATGAACTTTCTTGGCTAACTCCCTTTTCCCATCATCTTCTAAGTGAGTCACACTACCTATCGAGATTCTACTAAGGGCGTCAACTACCACATTGACTTTCTCTGAATGATACTTTACACTTATGTCATAATCTTTGAAGAGCTCTAACCATCTTTGGTACCTCAAGTTGAGATCCTTTTGGGTGAATACATGTTGAAGGCTCTTATGGTCAATGAATACATCCACATGGACCCCATACAAGTAATGTCGTCAAATTTTCAAGGCAAACACTACCACTGCAAGCTCGAGGTCGTGAGTAGGGTAATTCTTATCATGTACCTTCAATTGTCTTGAAGCATAACCAATCACTTTACCATTTTGCGCTAGCACACACACTAACCCAATCCTTAATGCATCACAATAAACAACGAACCCATCATTTCCTTTTGGCAATGTCAATATTAAAGCCAAAGTTAGTCGATCCTTCAAAGTGTGGAAACTTTTCTCACACTCATCCATCCACACAAACTTTACCTTCTTTTGAGTCAACATGGTTAGTGGGGACGAAATGGAGGAGAAATCTTGCACAAACCTTCTATAATATCTTGTTAGGCCTAAGAAACTCCTTATGTCTGCTGGAATCAATGGCCTTGACCAATTTCTCACCGCTTCGGTCTTCTTAGGATCAACCTTGATACCATCACATGATACCACATGCCCAAGGAAGGCAACCTTATCTAACCAAAAATCATACTTGTCAAATTTTGAGTAAAGCTTTTGCTCCCTTAGGGTTTGTAATACCACTCTCAAATGCTCCATGTGCTCTTTCTCACCTTGGGAGTAGATTAGAATGTCATCAAGGGATTTCACTCTCTGTTACCCTTAATTGTTGATACTCGGACCTTAAGTCCACATTAGAGAAGTGTGTAGCCCCTTGCAATTGATCAAAAAAGTCATCTATCCTCGAGAGTGGGTACTTGTTCTTGATAGTGACCATATTGAGTTTTCGATAGTCTATGCACATACAGAGTGATTCATCTTTCTTCCTTACAAACAACACCAGAGCACCCCATGTAGACCTATTAGGTCTAACAAAATCCTTCTCCAACAAGTCCTTCAATTTCTCTTTTAGCTCCTTCAACTCTGTGGGAGACACTCTATATAGCGGGATTGATATAGGTTGAGTGTCAAGTAGGAGATCTATACTGAAGTCTATCTCCCTTTCGGGAGGAACACCCGGTAGCTCATCCAGAAAGACATCAAGAAACTCATTGACAATGGGGACCGACTCAAGGGAAGAAACTTTTGAAGTGACATATTTAACTCTCACTAAATGGTAGATGCACCCCTTAGAGATCATTTTATGGGCCTTTAAGAAAGAAACAAAACGACCTCTACATGAAGAGTTACTACCCTCCCACTCAAGAATAGGCTCATTTGGGAATTGAAACTTGACCGTATGGGTGCTACAATCAATGAAGGTATAAGAGGCATGAAACCAATCCATCCTAAGCATTACATCAAAATCTACCATGGAGAGCTCAACTAGATCACAAGGGACCACTTTATGCAAAATAGAAATAGGACAATCTCTATAGACTCTTCGAGCAACAATGGACTTTCCTATGGGGTTACTTACTTCATAAGGCTCATAAAGGACTTTGGGACATGCATGAAATTTATTTGCAAAAAATGGAGTCACAAATGATAAATTTGCTCCCGGGTCTAATAAGGCATATGCATCAAAATTGAAAACTTTTAACATATCGGTGACCACATTCTAGTCCTCTTCAACCTCTTGGCGTGCATGGAGAGCATAAAAATGGTTGGTCCTTTGGGAACCTTGGACTTGCCCACCATGGCCTTGGAGCCTTGCACCACCGCTTCTACAATCCTTGGCGTGATATCTAGGCTTCCCACATTTGAAGCAAGCATTTGACCTGGCTAGGCACTTTACCTTGTGGAGTCTTCCATACTTAGGGCAACTTGGGATTTGGGGCTTAGGAGCAACCCCCTTGTCTTTGGCAATTCAGGGAGAAGAGTGTTAATAAACCCTTGTCCACCTTGCTTTTGGCCACTTTGGAACTTGTGACCTCCACTCCATTGGTGGGAATATCCGTCACCATCTACCTGAGCCCTCTTGGACTCTCTTGTCCTTTCCAGTAGTTTATCCTCCTCTATTTGTTCTGCATAGGTCATCAATCAGGAGATGTCCATCTCCTTCACTAGCATGGTTGTCTTACATTATTTGGATACCAAGTCATATACGCTAAACTAAATTTGCTCATGCGAGCCCTCGGATCCGCAACCATGAAGGGAGCATATTTGGAGAGCTTAGTGAATTTTAGGGCATACTCCCTCACACTCAAGGACCCTTGCTTGAGATTGATGAATTCTTGGACCTTGACCTCTCTCAACTCAATCATAAAGAACTAATCCAAAAAAGGCACACTTAAACTCTCTCCATCTAATAGGATTCGATCCTTGGCCTTGCTCATCCGCCCATTGTTCGTACAATATTTTGGCTACCCCTTTAAGTTGGTAAGCCACCAACTTAACTTTTTCCTCCGATGGGATTCCCATGAACGCTACTACTCAGTATGCCTCCTCAATAAAATCAACGAGGTCCTCCTCCATCTTGGAACTATGAAACTTTGGAGGGTTCATCCTCATGAAGTCTCTTGCACGAGTGGCCAGAGTAGGCACTAAAAGAGGAACGACGATCTCCCAGTTAGCTTGGTTGGCTAATGCTTGGCCAACATAGTGAAGGCAGCTCAGAACTCCATATGAGACACTCCATCATCTTGTTAAAGCAAAGGGACTTGTTGCTCAGAAGTGCCTTTTTGGTGTGGATCTCTTCTTAGCGGCATGATCTAGAAATAAGAAGGAGATCATCGTTAGTTATAGGGAGAAAACCTTAGATGACTCTAAAGGCACGACATGAACAAGAAAGAAGGGAAGATTTTCCTAAATTGTCTCATAGTCTCTCACTCAAGATAATGGCGACTTCATAACCTTTAATAAGGCTCAACTCGACATAGTATGTTTGGACATCCGAGAAATATTTTAAAACCTCATGCTCTAATACCAAGTTTTTAATGACTCGACCTAGGGGCCTAGTCATAACACGATGAATGAGATACCCGAATACACTCCGTCCAAGCCATTTAAAATATCTTAAGCATTCATAGGCATAAAACTTAAGGAAAGCAGAATTCAAAATGACGGAGGGGTCTATTGGAAATTTATGACAATGAAGCAATATTAAAAAGCATTCATGAAAAACATATTTTGTCCTAACACCATACCATCTAACCTTAGATGGATCAACCAGTCGATGATCGTCCTCTATCAAATAGAAAAGACTTTAACATTTAACAACATAGAAAGTGAAAGCCTCAAAGGGAAACATATATATCATCTCAAAAGAAAATACAAGCTAGAATAGAAAATGATAAAGACCCAAACTAAGGGATCATCACAAAAATACTAGTCTTGAATGTGTGAAAACTAGCCATGAGTCGGTGGAGGAGCACCTGTCCCTACATGGTTAAATCATGCAGGCAAAATATGTGTTAGTACTTTTGAAATGTACTAAGCATGTGAGATGCAATGAAATGTACTAAGTATGTGAGATGTAATGCAAATATGAAAATGTAATACCTTCATTCATAAATAAGGATAAACATGCATGAGACAATAAATGGGACTTTAAATATGAACTTAAGCATGCACAAGGAATATCGTACCAAGATGAGTAAAAGTCATGCGCATAAAGAACACAAGTGATGAAACCATATCATAGAATCATAAACTTATAGGAGAAGACCTTAATCGACATATAAGACTATGTGAGTTACTACATAGAATCTAACATAACCCCCTACGTTGGCATGGGGATACCACTTTCTAAGTGGAACTCCATCATCTTAGCATGCATCTTTATATAACATAAATGACCTACATGGATCCACTAGTCTAGCCTACAAGGTCTCCTATGGTAGCACATAGTTAATGAGACAAAGGATTGCTACTAGGGTTCCCTTACCGAACTCCACCTCAATGTCACATTCGGTGCTAAGTCATACCACGAACTCTTTAAACATAACTTAGTTAATTTATGACACTTAGAATCATAAGTAGCAATCTTAAGAGTAGCTTGAACTTAAGGAATCACCAAGTGAGTATTGTCCATTCATCTTGGGGACCTTCTTAAAGATCTTTAGGATGTCAACATGCTTATATCTTTGACAAATAATAACTTTAAAACCTTTCTTTAGTGCCCTAATCTTTATTATAAAACATGCAAAACTTGATGTAAAACTAGGTGGGCTAAGCTTTTAACTTGAAACAATCATGAATCACAAAATCATAAAAAATATGTTTCATTCAAAACATAGTAAAATAGCCCACACTTCATTACGTTAACCCACATCATTGGAGTCATCACCATTAACTTGAAAATATGTAAAATACTTGGAAAAACATCATAAGATACCATTAAGATCATTTAATAGCATAATATATCATGAAATTATCATTAATTAACATGCATGGTAAATTGAAGGAACTCAAAGAAAAGGTAAAAGACATTATGTAGGACTTTGTGGGCGAAAGGAGATAGACCCACAAATCAAACTCACATACCTCAATTAATCTCCAAGAAGAAAAGCTTGAATCTTTGGGCAGAACTTGAAAGCCCTAGCCTTGCCTTGACCTTTCTAGAGAGAGTATTTTTGCCTTAGGAATTTGAGAATGAGATAATGGAAGAATGACTAAGATCCTTAGGGTTTTAATGTCTGGTTTAGGACCCTTAAAATCCCAAAAATAACATAGTATAGGATTAGGATTTATAGTAATGACAAAACTACCCTTCATTAAAATTGTCAGATGCAATTTATGAAAGTCCGATTACGGGTCGTGGTTTACCATAGACCGTAGTCCTATCCGTCCTGTTCTCCTTTTCCAATCTTCAGAAACTATTTTGTCAACCTAAACCACAAACCCTTTTTAGAGGTCGTCCTTTGATTTATGAATCGTGGTTGGACTTGTAGAGTCCTTCCACACTTAGCCAATTTCTCACTTTTCTTGACCTCATCTATGAAGGGTATCTACGGGCCGTGGAATGTTCTACGGATTGTGTTGTTAATCGTAGGTTACTTTCCAAAAATACCAAATTTACTTCATGTTTTGGCCCCTCGTCTTCGACCCTGTCTATGAGTCGTCAATCTTTCTACAGGCCATCATTGGGTACTTGGGTTACCCCACACTTGGAAACTTTTTTCCTTTCCTGAATTTCATATTTATGAGGACAACCTACGGGTCGTCATCCCATCTACGGGTTGTCATCCATCTATGGGCCATAAATCGGCCTCGTGGATTGACCCAAGGTCATTTTCTGCCCAACTTTTTCTGTACTCTTAGACTCCTAAACTGAGGATCGTTACACAATAATTTAAGGGTCACTATATTTTTATCTCAGAATTATTTGCACTTATTCTTCACATTAAACGACCCGTTAAATTAATCTAGTCCCATAAAGTTGATTGAATGGCTAATTTAGCCTTAAAATCAATCCGCATCTTATTTGAGTATTTACATTTATGTAAATATATGAATAATTTATATCCAATAAATAATATAGTTATATACTTTTATATTTTAGTTCTAAAAATAGAGTTCAATCGATATCATATATCAACATTCATCTTTTGCATGTCATTGTTGAGATGGAGAAAGATGTCTCGCATGCATAGACACCACATGCTCAGAGAACAAAAATATTAGGAAAAAGTATTATTTTTTATTTTAATTTATATGATATATTTTTTAAATATTTTTTTAGTGACATAATTTATAAATTATAATCATACAAAAATTTATATATTATTTTAAATTATAAATTTTAATACAAATTTATTTTATTCTTAAATTTTATATTTAATCAAATATCATTATATAAATTAAAACAGTCAGAAAATTAGCATTAAGCAACCTCCACAGTACATATAATAGGAAGAGCGACTCCCCTCCACTGTACATTAGAGTATACGGATTAATACCAATTTAGTTTTGTATTTTATTTTCCTTATTTGCAGTATATATTTAAATTTTAAATATATAAATTTTAATTTAAAAAATATTAACTTTAAAAATTAATTTAATTAATTTTTAAAAAGTAAAACATGACAAGTATTTTGAGACAGAGAGAGTGTTTATTTTTATCTATAATAAAAAATTTAAATAGTCATTCAAATTATTTTTAAAAGAGTGTTTATTTCTATCTATAATAAAAAAAATTTAATCTTTATATCTAATATTACAAACTAAGATCACAATATTTAAAAAATTATATATATTTTAATATATTACTAGTTTTTTTTATTTTAAACTTTATATTCAATCGGACAAAAAAAGTACTTTTAGTTTAACATACTTCTTATCATTTTATATTTTTAATTCTTCTCAAAATATTTTTCCCAAAATAAATCACGAATTTCCCCTTCTTACTTTCCTTACTTAAAATAGTTCTATCAAAAGGAGTCCGTTATAATTATCTATCTTATGGTGTAGAATTTTTTAAAATACGCGATAGAGAAAAATAAAAAAATATTGACTATTTGACATATGCCCAATTTTTAAATGTACAAAGTAATATCGCTTTGATTAACATCACTTTTTTTTTTTATTTCTGACATTTCAAACTCAATCATTAATCATCGCTCAATTTTATTTTATTTTTTTGTCTTCTTTCACTTGACAAAGCATATTGGACTAAAGAAACGTATAAAAAGAACTTTTAAATTGTTTCCAACTACATATTAAAAGATGTTTTCTAGTGGTGAAATGCTGGGGATTTCTTTCATGGAAGTGTTTATCTAGATGTATGTATTTATAAATGAAGATTGTGTTATAATAGCTAGGCACACTATAATAATATTTTAAATGACAAAACGTAAAACGAGACACTTTAGATAAACATAAATGACAGGCATAAGTCCTAAATATGGAACGTAAATTTCATGTGTCTTCAATTTTATAATTTTATATATTAAAAAAATAAATAAAACAATTTTTTAAAATAATTTTTTAATGAGAATTATTTACTTAATTTCTTTCTTTATTTTAGAAAAAATGACTGCAACATGAGAACACGATAGTATAAAATATAAATATCATCACTCTAATAATAAAATAAATTATTGTGTAATAAATTTTATTTTATATTTTATCTTAATTTTATAATAGCTTATTATACATATTATTTTTTGATTTTTCTTATAAAATTATATATTATTATGTATATACTAATAATAAAATCTCTTCAAATATTTTAATCATCAAAATAATATTATACAACATTATGAAATAATACCAATCTTATTTGACAAATTTACAGCTTGTTTGGATGGTGGTTTTTGGTGGTATGGTATGGTTAGTAAGAGAATCATGTTTGTTTTGATTGTGTAATTAATTATGTGGTATGATATGATTTTGTTTCATGATTCTCAAACCATGAAAACTCTCACTTTTTGGAACCACCAATTTGGTGGTATCCCATGGTTTTCTTCTTTTTTTCCCAATTATATCCTTACTTAAACTTAAATAATTCTAATTTATTATTTATCAAATTTTATTCTAATATATGTACCGCTTTTGTATTACTTATTTCCCTCCGTATCAACTTTTGAAACTTTTTTTCCGCCGTCCGTCTTTTCTTTCATGTTTTAGTCTATTTTTTTAGTTTTGTTTTTTTAAAAGTTCTTACTTTTTTATTTTCTTGTGTTATTTGTATGGATTGTAAATATATTAGTTTGTATGTTGCCCTACTTTATGTATTAATTTTTTTAAAAAAAATTATTTGAAAAATATTGATAAATTTAATATTTATAATAATTAAAGACATTTTTATAAATTTTCACGTTACGATAAAGTACCATATAGTCAAATCAAACAACAAATTATCATTAAACAATAGCAACTTATACAATTTATCCAAATATTTATATAATACTGTACTATACAACACCATACAATACCATACACCATCCAAACAAGTTGTTAGTGATAAAAAAGGAGGTAATTTAACCAACATAACAAACGAAACAATTCCCTTACACGTTTCACTTAACGCCGTTTAAACAAACCATCCTTTGGCATGGGATTTGCTTCTTGTTTTGTAACCCCTAATAGAATGCCGCATTACGCAAATTCGCCCTCCTAAAGGACCTGAAGAGGAAGAATCAGAACCTTTACCTTCCCTTTCTCTCTCTCTCTATACATCCAACATCTTCACTAATCGCTTGATTTCTCTGCTACATGCTTGCCGGACGGCCAATTTCACGGTTTGCATTGATCGGATTATTTTGTTCTTACAGGGAGATTTGATATTGATTATGTTTGGAATTTCTTGTATCTACTTATTTGAGCGGTAGAATTTGTTGCATGAACGGACATGTGTGAGTGACTAGGTTTACAGATAAGTATGGAAATTCTTTGGTGATTATTTCTTATTTTGTCATTTCTTTGGCTTTACTTTCGGATCTCTATGACCTCCGTTGCGTTCGATACAGTTTTTAGGGGTTTTTTGCTACAGGGACTCACTCACCAATACTGTTTTCCCGCTAATTAGATGGTTGTAATTGAATTGTTTTCTGGCAAAGTTAATCTTAGGTTTAGTTCAGGGATCTGATTTAATGAATATTTTGCATTGGATTTATTCAGCGCTGTGCTTTATTGTGTAATTATTAACACGAACGATAACATGTTTATAAGATTTATTGAATTTGGTTTTGCTGAACAATACCCTATGCCCGCACAAACTTTTCTCAGAATGTGCTTTTGTGTAATTATTAACACGAAGAACAAATGTTTTATCAGAATCAGTCGATTGGATTTCATTAAACAATAGTGTTTGTGTTGACTGTACTGTATGTAATTCTTCACTAGGAGCTTTCTTTCCGTTATGGAATTATTCTTTTCTAATGCCTTGTATTTGAAGTAGTTAGACCTATAGAGTCTTACAAAATTGGAAATCACAGTTCCATTTTGAGCTGAAAGTGATCTTCCAAAAACTACAACATACCTAGTGGAATCCCACAAGTGGGGTATGAGGAGGATAGAATGTACGCAGACCTTACCACTACCTCAAAGGTAGAGAGGCATCTCTTCCCAGATTCTCAGCATTAGCTGTTTCAGCTTTATGCATAAATATTATTCTATTGGGTGGTAGAATGTTGTATGGGTGACTTGCCACACTACAATGATGTATGGCGATCTCTGTGCAAAACTTGAATGGGTTTAACAATGTGAGCAACCTGGACAATATCTGTGTTGAGGGTGGAGATTGACTCTTCCATTGCCCTCAAAATGTCCAATTAATATGGCATGTAAGAAAGCATTATATCTCAAACCATTCTCATGCTATATGTGTTCAGTATGAAGGATAATTTGTGCTGCTTTCCTCTGTACCAAAAAGATTTTGCTGTTGGTAGTTAAAATGCATATTTCCTATGCTTTTGATAGTTTTGTTTTTTTGTTACTTCATTCTTTTTTGTTGCTTCAGAAATTGAACTCTCAAATTTGAATCATGAAGTAACATGCTGGCATTGTCATTGGTCTGACTGATAGCTGCCTAAGTATTATATGCTTTGTGTGTAAGCAAGCATGGGTTCTGCTTGTTGTGTTGCTGCTAAAGATAGAGCGATTATAGATGGATCAAGCTGTGAAAATTTGCAGAGGAATGTCCACCAATCTCCTACGTGGAGCTTTCGGTGGGATAATCGGGGACGAGTGGCTGGGGAGGAGATGCCAGTGAATTGGTCTTCTGATGGAATTGGTGGCAATGACGGATTAGAATTTAAATCTGGAACAACTGTAGGAACAGTATATGCATCTGAAGAGGGTAGTCCACTGGATAGTTTCAGGTCACTTGCATGGCAGAAGTCACCAGTTTCTGATGGAAATAATCGAATTTCACTTCCTTTATCGGGTAAAACTTGCACTGCTCTCCCTTTTGCCTTTGTATGAAACGAAATGATAAATACCTAATAACTAGGTGATTATGCAAATTGAAGATAAAAAAGATGTGAAGTTCTGATTGCAAATGATGAGTTTGAATCGCCTTTTCTTTTTTTTTTGAATGGTAAGTTTGAATCGCCTTTTCTTTTTCCCTTTTAAACTTTGTGAATTATGAGAATACCTAATTGGATGACCTAATGGTGGATGCTTTGTCATCCTGTGTGGAGAATGTGGAGGCAAAACTTTATCAAAGATCATGAATCCTCTTCGGGAAGAATTAATCCGCTAATACTAGCAGACCAAATTCTCATGCAAGAAATGTTCATTCGGTTGAAATGTAGTGAAGGGTCAGATGAAGGGAAAGTGTTACGTATCGAGTTGATTTTAGGTTAAAATAGGATGTAAAATTGTTTAGCTATACAATGAGTTTCTTTTTTATTGCGACTTTTATTTGGGTGTCAAGTACTATACAAGTGAGTTTTGTAGCTTCCGATATGTCTAGGCCCTAGAATTTGTCATAGAGAAGATTGAGCTGCTGGCAATGGTGAATGATGGTTACTCTGTCTTGATAACAGGATATTATCAAATGATGAAAGACAAATAGTGGAGAGGGTTGAAAATGTAGACTACTTGCATGTTCTCCAATTGGGGAGGTGCAATTGGCTTAAGTTGAAAATGTAGTTTCTTATGCTTCTTGTGTGCTGCTATGAGCAACTTTTTAGATCATTGAGCACATGAAATATTTTGTTTGAAAGGTTGTCGTTAAAATGAATCGTTACTTCTCACTTGCTTTATCAAAGGATAAAGAATATTTTAAGTTTTCACTTGCTTTATTACAGGGTTGTTGGTCATTACTTCTAGTTTTGGGAAACAGAAATATTAGGTTTTGTTGGAACAACCTTTGCTACCGCTACAAAGTTGAGGTCAAATATTTGTTCTCAAAGAAACTCGCAATCTCCAAGTTTTCTTGTATGCTTCATATATATGACTTGCTCTTGTATTTTTATTACAGTTAAGTATAACATTAGTTAAATAAGGTGAGTATTTTTTTCATTTCCTTGCTTATGTAGACTGCTATTTTCCTTTACCTTTAGGAAATGCCAACCTTACCTCTTTACCCTAAGAAGCGAGACTGCTAAAATAAACTTTTTCTGCATACCATGAAGCTGATTTGGACCTTCATTTTTTAGTGAAAATTTTTTATGAACAAGGTTCAAGCTTTATTGATATCAAAGAAGCTCTAATTTAATTGCATCAACATGGTTGCAATTCATGTCAAGTACTTGACTGTGTCAATAATGCCATTTACATTCTCTTGCTAGGCTATGTATGCCTCCTTTTTTTGCCATAAAAATTTCTCTCTATCCAGTCTGTCCTCCATACAGCCTGTGGAATTGTGTTCCAAATGTAACTTGCATTTTTTTTATTGAGATCTCTTTTACTCCCAACATTTTTAGAAACTCTACCATCGAGTAATGCCTTGACAAACTAATTCCCAGGATGTTTAGAAAAGGATTCTCGATTTGAGAGGTAACTATAGAGTGTAAAAATAAATGATTTGAATCCTCTGATTTCTCCTGGCATAATGAGCATTAACTGCATAAAAGGAAACCCTCCTCTGGAGTTTGGGTATGTGAGGCAAGCATCATCGGTGTTAGAATAGGAATAGGTAAATACAATCCTACTTAGAATAGGAAAAGGAATAACAATAGTATATAGTATCCTATTTGGAAAAGGATTGTATTATAGTATCCTAGTTGGAAAAGGAGTTTAAT
>JBCEWC010006423.1:0-18544 GCA_038996855.1 Solanum aculeatissimum
GCCCCAAAACAATCCGTTTTTGCGTTCGGACACTTAAACTCAACCCGTGGATACCAAATTTCAAACATGACTAGTATTAAATCATACAAGATCAACCATAAGGAGTTTCGGAAATTTTTGGGTTGTTACACTTCTTTATAAGTCAAACTTCCTCAATAAGCACATCCTTTAATGGAACAACAAAACTTTTGTCACTAAAGCATTTCCTTAGCATAGAAACATGAAACACCAGATGAACCATAACTAATTCCATAGGCAAATCCAATTCATAGGCTACCTTCCCAACCTTCTTTACTATCTCATAAGGTCCTGTATACCTAGGACTCAATTTGCCTTTCTTGCCAAAATGCATCACTCCCTTCATTGGAGAAACCTTTAAATACACCCAATCGACTTTATTAAACTCTAGTTATCTCCTCCTAACATTGGTATATGACCTTTGATGGCTTTGGGTAGCCTTCAGCCTTTCCCTAATGACTTTCACCTTCTCCATAGCATTAAGTACCAAATCAAGTCCGATTAAGGACATTTCTCCAATTTCAAACCATCCCACCGGTGACCTACATCGCCTACCATACAATGCTTCAAATGGAGCCATACCAATACTTGAATGAAAACTATTGTTATAAGCAAATTCAACAAGAGGTTGGCGATCATCCCAACTTCCTTTAAAATCAAGCACATAAACCCTCAACATATCCTCCAATGTTTGTATTTTCTTTCGACTTGTCCATCCGTTTGAGGATGAAATATGGTACTTAGCTTTACTTTCGTACCAAGGCTCTTTCGGAATGATTTCCAAAAATAAGAAGTAAATTGAGCACCTTTATCCAATATGATGGACAATGGTACTCCATGTAACTTTACCAACTCATGAATATAAACCTTCGCACAATCTTCAACACCATAAGTAGTCATCACCGGTAAAAATGGGGTTACTTTTTTCATTCTATCCACAACCACCCATATTGAGTCAAATTGATATCTAGTCCTTGGCAAACCCGTGACAAAATCCATATTCACCTCTTCTCGTTTCTAAATGGGTAGTTCAATATATTGACTTAAACCACCAAGTCTTTGATGTTCTACTTTCACTTGTTGACAGTTTGTACATTTCATCTCATACTTTGCTATTTCTTTATTTATGTCGTTACACCAATACACTTCCTTCACATCTCTATACATCTTGGTTGATCTCGGAAGAATAGAATACTTGGAATTTTGAGCCTCATCAAGTATCTTCTCCCTTAGTCCATCCACATTAGGAAGACATAATCGTCCTTGATAGCATAACACTCCATCTCCCCCTTGTGAGAAAACTTCCATCTTTTTATTCATCACCAACTTCTTCAATTCAAACAAGGTAGGATCCATGTCTTGCTTTAAACTTCTTCCATCAAAGATGATTCTGCCCCATTTGGTATCAAAACACCACCATCACTCAAGCCACTTAGCTTCATATTTGAACAAGCCAAACGATGTAATTCCTTAACCAACTCTTTATTTCCACTCTCAATATATGCCATGCTGCCCATAAACATTCTACTCAATGCGTCAAACATAACATTAGCCTTACCGGGGGTGATACATCACACTCATGTAATAATCTTTCAATAGTTTGAACCACCTTCTTTGCCTTAGATTCAAATCTCTTTGGCTAAACACATATTGCAAATTTTTGTGTTTAGTGAATATATCAATGCGTACTCCATAGAGGTAGTGTCACCAAATTTTCAACGCAAACACAATAGCCAACAACTCAAGATCATGCGTTGGATAATTCTTTTCATGCACTTTCGATTACCTTGAAGCATAGGCAATAACCTTTCCATGTTGTATCAACACACAACCTAAACCTATGTGTGAGGCATCATAATATACAATAAAACCATCTGATCCTTGGGGCAATGTCAAAATAGGGGCCAAAGTAAGACAATCCTTCAACCATTGGAAATTCTTCTCACATTCATCTAACTATTAGAATTTTACCTTCCTTTGGGCTAACCTTGTTAAAGGAGAGACAATGGAGGAAAATCCTTTAACAAACCTTCTATAATACCCAGCCAAACCAAAAAACATTCTAATATCATATGGAGACAATGGGCTAGGACAATTCTTTATCGCCTTCATTTTTTTTGGATCTACCCTAATGCCATCACCCAAAATAATATCATCTACGAACACCACCACAATCATATCCAAATACGGTTTGAAGATCTTGTTCATCAAATCCATAAAAAGCGGCAGGGGCATTTGTTAGTCCAAATGACATAACCAAAAATTTAAAGTGACCATACTGAGTTCTAAATGTCGTCTTTGGAATGTCATCTTCCTTCACCCTTAATTGGTGATATCTAGACTGGAGATCAATTTTAGAAACGTAGCTTGCACCTTGTAATTGATTGAATAGGTCATCGATCCTTGGAAGTGGATATTATTTTTGGATGTTTACCTTATTCAACTGCCTATAATCCACACACATCTGAAATAAATCATCTTTCTTTCTTATAAACAATACGGGAGCACCCCATGGTGACACACTAGGCCTTATGAACACTTTATCAAGAAAATCCTTCAATTGTGCCTTCAGTTCTTTCAACTTTGTCGGGGCCATGTGATATGAAGGTATAGAGATAGGTTGGGTGTCAGGAAAAATATCAATACAAAAATCAATTTTCCTTACGGGAGGAATACCGAATAACTTATCAGGGAAGACATCAGGAAACTCGTTCACTATAAAGACTGAATCAAGAGTGGGAACATGAGACTCAACATCCATAACCCGGATAATATGATATAGATAACCTTTAGAAATTATATTTGTAGCTTTCATATAAGAGACAAACCTTCCTTTGAACATAAATTTGGTTCCCTTCAATTCGAGAATGGGCTCATTAGGGACTTGGAATGTGACCTTATGGGTTTGACAATCAATAGAATCAAAGGATGCATACAACCAGTCCATACTAAGAATAACATCGAAATTGGTCATATCAAGCTTAACTGGATCACATGGGAAGACTTTATGCAAGACCGACATGGGGAAACTTATAGACTTTCTTGGCTAAGATTGATTCACCAATAGGAGTATAAACTGAATAAGGTTCTAATAAGACTTTCAGAGACATCAAATTTTATGGCAACATAAGGAGTAACAAAGGACATATTGGAACTGAGGTCAAGAAAATTACATACATCATGATTAAAATTTTTTAACATACCAACAACCACACCAAGAGCTTCATCAACTTCTTGCCTAGCATACAAAACATAGATTCGATTACCACGTGGACCACTACATTGTGCTTGGGCACCTTGTTGAACTTGCCCCTTTTGAGCAACTTGACCTTGTGGACGACCTTCCTTATTCTTATTAGAAATATTAGGACATTAGATAATCTTGTGTACCATCTTTCCATGCTCGAAACATGCCCTGGAACCCTCAAACATTCACTAACATGGTTTCTCTCACACTTGGGGCATCTAGGAGAAATAACATCATCTTTCACAACATCATTGGGGCATCTAGGAGAAATAACACCATCTTTCACAACATCACCTTTTGCCTTAGGATTTTCCCCCTTCCCTTTGTCAAATCTTTGAGAAGCACCTTTTGAAAACCCTTGGCCTTGCTAGAATTAGCCACCACCGAACCTATCATTAGAATTAGCCACCACCGAACCTATCATGAGAGAACCACCATCATAACATGCCCTCTTAGACTCTTTTGATCTCATCTTTTGCAACTTCTCACTCTTCACTTGTTCAACATATGTCATGAGTCTAGAGATATCAATCTCCTTAATGATCATGGCAGCCTTACATTCCATTTTTACCAAGTTGGGCACCCCTAAAATGAATTTATTCATGCGATCCCTTGAATCAGCCACCAAAGAAGGATAAAACTTAGACAACTTAGTAAATTCCAGGGCATATTCCCTCACACTCATTCCACCTTGTCTCAAGTTCATAAACTCCATCACCCTAGCTTCCCTTAGTTCAAGTGGGAAGAAACGATCAAGGAAAATAGTTTTGAACATCTCCCAATCGGTAAAACCTTCACCATCCATTTCAGACTTCCATTGAGTGAACCAAACTTGAGCCACTCCCTTAAGTTGATAAGCCATTAGTTCGACATTCTCCTCCAAAGACACCCCCATAATTCCCACCACCTTGTACACCTCATCAAGGAACTCAGGAGGGTCCTTATCCACCTTTGAACCATGAAAATTTGGGGGATTTATTCTAGCTATCTCTTATCCTTGAGGTCAGAGTAAGAGTCTTTGGTGAAGCAACAACTTGAGCCAACAAGGTGATGACGACTCTAAACTCATCATTGGACACTTGGTCTAGTGGAGGGACCAGAGGAGTTTGAGAAGCTTGATCCACATTAACGTTATTCCCTCTTGGAAATAGAGCATGTTATGGAGCCATTTTTGAAAACACCAAGGGACAAACGTTAGGATACCAAAGTTCCAAAGGCATGATATAGAGTTCAAAAAAGCATAGTTTTTCCTAGGAACATCTCATAGCCTCATATTCATGGGTGTGGCGCGCTTCACATCAATGAATAAGACTCTACTCGACGAGGTATGTTGGACTCCCTGGGATGCTTTCAAATCTTGTGCTCTGATACCACTTTTGTCATGACCCGAACCTATGACCAAGCCACAACACGACGAATGTGACACCCGAAGGCATCCTATCCAAGCCTCGTGTTTATAATATAAGAATTCATAAGGTAAAATAGGCATACATTAAAGTATAAGCAAGGAAAGTAAATAGAAACAAAATGTCATAGTTCCCATAGTGAATATATATCCATCCATAGTCTAAACCATGCCTCTACATTATAGATCTTGGTGGGGTCTAACACATAGTCCACTATCTCACCCTCAAGATATATATCAAGAAAATAAAAGATGAAGTAAAGTCTCAACATAAGGGAAAATCATCATAGGGCTTGTTCCCGTAGCATGGGAACTCACCAAAAAGTGTTCAAGCTTAGGAATCTGAATGCTAGCCTCAATACGGAATAATCCTCACGTCATCCATCCCTACATGGTTAGGTCATGTAGGTAAAAAAGTATGCGTTTGTACATAAAATGTACTAAGTATGTAGGAATGCCATAGATCAAAGGATATCACAATAGTATCAATATACATAATCATCATCAATGAAACAAGGCACAATATGCATGAGCATGAAACATTAAAACCATAAGAAGAAGCATCATAAAATCCTTTCAAAACCTTAAATTACATATGTGGGAGCAAGATCATAATCAACATTCATAAGACAATGTGGACTATTAAATGGAATTCTAATGATCACTCAACATTGAGCTAAGAGGAGTCTACTTTGTCAAGGTAAACTCGATCCTCACCCTATAGGCTCTACCCTAGCACGGTGAGAACCATTATTTGACCCCACATTTTAGGCTTTACCCTAACACAGTGTGTGTCCATCATTAAAGCTAATTGAATCTAAAAGCACACCTTTAAGGCGTAGAATGTAAACATCATTCTTATGGTGACATATAGTTATGAGACTATGGTATCTACTAAATCCCTCTCGGTGCTAAGTCATATCCCATAAAACACATAAATCATGCATATACATAGCTTTCAACATAGTCATTCTTCATTAAAATCATGCTTTCATAATTTGTAAATAAACATCATAACTTTCTTGAAAACATCATATCATAAGAATAGTTTATTTACTTTGCTTTCATCATAGTGTGGGTAGATATTCGCACCTTAATGTCCTCATCATCATGAACATTAGGATTTTATCACCTTCATTATCATAGCATCGTCATAGCTTTCATAACATCATCATTATCATAAATCATGCTTTTACATATTGAAATCATAATCATGAAATCCATAACTTCATCATAGAAGACTAGGGCTAAGTATAGGGTCATAGATAATTGAGCAAAAATTATGAAATTGAATAGGAATCATAGAGTAAAACATATTTTTAAATCAAGTTGAAACTTTAGGAAAGATGCCCACATCAAATCATTAAGCCCTAATCATGCATACTTGAAATATCATACCTTTGCTTGAAAATTATATAGATCATGTAATTTATCATAATTTGTACATAATTGATTAGAATCATCATAGAGGAGTCATAATCCATGTATTAGGAAGCATTAAAACACATGAGAGTTCATTATAAAACTTTGATAAAAAAAGGTTTTGGATTGGGCTTCATGGATTAAACTAATCCATAAATGAATCTCTACATACCTCAAGTAGAATCCTTAGAATTTGAGAAGAAAATTTGGAAAACCCTTGGTTAATCCTTTAAGCTTAACTTCAATGGAACCCTTGACTTAGATAGAAAATTATTGAAAACTCTTAAGAAAACTTTGAGGATTAAAGGCTTTAACGACTTAGGAATAAGGCTTATATAGACTAGGTCGGTTAAGGTATTTAGGGTAGCCAAAATGACATAGTTTAGTACTTAGATAGATTGGAAAAGTCAAAAACATCCTTCATTAAAAACTGTCGAAGCTATCCACAAAACCCTACTTACGGGTCATGGATAATCATATAACTTGTAACTTGCCTCATGGATCAGGGTGTCACAAAAGTTGAGTTACTAAAATTATAGCTTCTGAGTTATGAATACATAGATGACTCGTCGATCAACTTACCGGCTGTAGGCCCTTTTGTAATATGGTTCTATATTTAAACAAATTTTTGTTCCTTAAGGTCTCTTCCTACAAGACCAACTTATGAGTTGTATGTATTTTTACAACTTGTCTGTTAACACGTAAGTCAATTTCCAGAAATTCTCAACTTTTCCATTTTCACTGGGCACTTTCTATGATACCACCTATTGCTCATAGATTCTTATATGGGCCATAATATGGCTCGTACATCCTAAACATCAGTAAATTTTCTATCTTTCAGTTTTCTAGGCCTAAGAACATGAGGGGTGTTACAAAACCTTTTAGTGTGTCTACTCCTATTGGTGAGTCTATCTTACTTGAGAGAGTCTATAGAGATTGTTCTGTGTTAATCTATCATAGAGATACCATGGCTAACTTAGTTTAGTTAGACATGGTTGATTTTGATGTGATTTTGGGTATGAACTAGTTTTATGCCTATTATGCCTCTATTGATTATAGAACTCAAACTGTTAAATTCAAATTCCCAGATGAGCTTGTCGTAGAATGGAAGGGTAGTCTTATTGTGCCTAAGGGTAAATTTATCTCCTATCTTAGGGCCAGAAAGTTTGTCTCTAAAGGGTGTATTTATCATATCGTTAGAGTCAAAGATGATAGTGTTTAGTGTCCTACTCTTGAGTCAGTTTTGATTGTGAATGAGTTTTCTGAAGTATTTCCTAAGGATCTGCCTGGAGTCCTTCCTGACAGGGAGATTGAATTTGGGATTGATGTTCTCTTCGATACTCAACCTATCTCTATTCCACCTTATAGAATAGATCATTCTGAGTATAAAAAATTGAAATTGTAGTTGAAATATTTGCTAGATAAGAGCTTTATTAGGCTGAGTGCTTTTCCTTGGGGTGCTCCCGTCCTATTCGTGCAAAACAAAGATGGGTCTCTTAGAGTGTGTGTTGATTATAGTCAATTGAATAAGGTCACCATAAAGAATAAATATCCTCTCCCCCTAATTGATGATTTGTTTGACCAATTTCAGGGTGCCTCTTGTTTATCAAAATAGACCTCAGATCTGGTTACTATTAGTTGAAGGTGAGAGAATGTGATATTCCAAAGACAACCTTTAGGACATATTATGTCCATTTTGAGTTCTGGATCATGTTCTTTGGGTTGATGAATGCACTTACAACCTTTATGGACTTGATGAATAGAGTGTTTAAGCCATATCTTCATATATTCGTGATTGCCTTCATTGATGATATTCTAGTCTATTCCAAGAATAGGGAAGAGCATGCTCATCACCTTAGAGTTGTCCTCCAAACACTAAGGACAAAGAATTGTATGTAAAGTTCTCCAAGTGTGAGTTCTAGCTTGAATCAGTGGCTTTCTTAGGTCACATAGTATCTAGAGATGGTATTCAGGTTGATACCCAAAAAATTAAGGCAACAAAGAATTTGACCAGACCCACATCTTCAAACGACATAAGGAGCTTTTTGGGTTTGGCTGGCTATTATTGTAGATTTGTAGAAGGATTCTCATCCATATCATCACCATTGACTAAGCTGACCCAAAAGAAGGCTAAGATTCAGTGGTCTAATGATTGTGAGGAGAATTTTCAAAAATTAAAGGATAAATTAACTACTTCTCTAATTTTGACTTTGCCTGATGGAACAAATGATTTTATGATCTATTATGATGCATCTAGAGTTGGCTTGGGTTGTGTGTGATGTAGATAGGTAAAGTGATAGCTTATGCTTTAGCCAACTTAAGGTTCATGAGCGAAATTATCTAACCCATGACCTTGAGTTTTCAGCGATAGTACTTGCTCTCAATATTCGCTTCCACTACTTATATGGAGTGCATGTAGATGTGTTCACAGACCATAAGAGCCTTTAATATGTATTCAGCCAGAAAGAGCTCAATTTGAGGCAGAGAAGATGACTGGAGTTTCTCAAGGATTATGACATGAACATTCTCTACCACCCAGCGAAAGCTAACATTGTTGTTGATACTCGGCCTTAAAGATTATGACATGAACATTCTCTACCACCCAGGAAAAGCTAATGTTGTTGCTGATGCTCTTAGCAAGTTGTCTATGGGTAGCACTACCCATGTTGAGGAAAGAAAGAAAGAATTGGATAAGGAAGTGCATAGATTAGTTCGATTGGAAGTTCAACTAAAGGAGAATAATGAAAGTGGAGTTAATAATTAGAATGGGTCTTCTTCATCTCTGGTGACAGAGGTCAAAGAAAAGTAAGACCAAGATCCTATTTTACTTCAGTTGAAGGAAGTTGTTCATAAATAAAAGGTAATGGTTTTTTCCAAAGAGGGAGATAGTATGTTGAGATACCAAAGTAGATTGTGTGTTCCGAATGTTGATGGTGTTCGAGAGAGCATTATGGCTGAAGCTTACAGTTCCAAGTATTCCATTCATCTTAGCTCTACCAAGATGTATCATGACTTGAGAAAAGTCTATTGGTGAAATGGAATGAAGAAGGATATTACTGAATTTGTCTCTAAGTACCCAAATTATCAACAGGTTGAAGTTGAGCACCAGAGGCCATGTGGATTGGCTCAATATGGATTTTGTTATAGGCTTGCCAAGGTCCCGGAAGTAACATGACTCTATATGGGTAATTGTGGATAGGATGACCAAATTAACTCATTTCTTGACAATTAAGACTACCGACACAATACATAATTATGACAGATTGTACATTCAGGATATTGCCAGATTGTATAGAATTCCCTTATCTATTATTTCAGATAGAGGATCTCAATTCACATCCCAATTTTGGAAATCCTTTTAGAAAGTACTAGGTTCAAAGGTGAATCTTAGTACATATTTTCATCCTCAAACAGATGGTCAGGCAGAGAGAACCATTCAAACCTTGGAGGACTTGTTGAGAGCCTGTGTCCTTGATTTCTAAGGTAACTGGGATAACCATTTACCTTTTATTGAATTTGCATATAATAATAGTTATCATGCAAGTATTCAGATGGATCCCTATGAATCCTTGTATGGAAAAAGATGTAGATCACCAATTGGGTTGTTCGAAGTTGGTGAAACTGAATTGATAGGACCTGATCTTGTTCATCAATCTAGGGAGAAGGTGAAGGTTATTAAAGAGAGCTTGAAGACTGCAAAAAGCCGCCAAAAATCTTATATTGATGTGAGAAGGAGAGATTTAGAATTTGAAGTGGATAATTGGGTGTACTTGAAGGTATTACCCATGAAAGGTGTCATGCAATTTGGGAAGAAAGGAATGTTGAGTCCCCGATATATAAGTCCTTACCAGATTGTGAGGAGGGTAGGGAATATTATTTATGAGTTAGATTTGCCTTCTGAGTTAGCCGCTATTCATCTGGTATTCCATGTCTCCATGTTGAAGAAATGTTTGGGAGATCCTTCAATGGTAATCCCCATTGATAGTATTGGAGTTAAAGATCACTTTTCCTATGAGGAGAATCCAGTCCAAATTCATGATCGTCAAGTTTGCAAGTTGAGAATAAAAGAGATTGCGTTGGTCAAAGTCTTATAGAGGAATTAATTTATTGAGGAAGCCATATAAGAAGCCGAGGAAGATATGAAAACCAAATATCTGCATCTATTCATGCCCATCAATGATAATGTTGAAGGTAAAGTCCTTGAATTAATTTGTCTACCTTTGAGTTGATTGTTGATTGTCTAAAGATTTCTATTTGTTGTTGAAATGTGTCTTGATCAATATTTATGCCTCGAGTCCATCTCTAGTACCCATCATTCGAGGACGAATGATCTCAATACGTAGATATTATAACACCTTGAAAATTTCTAAACTATGATTCAAACTTTTCTCTAATGTGTATAGGATCATACCGAATAATTCTAACCTTGAATATAGGTATTAAAACCTATTCTATAGTAGGATGATAGAGTTGAAATGAATAAAGGTCAAAAAGATCCTTTAAAACAAAGTTGAGACAAAACCTTCCCTACCGATTGAGTTTTGATATGAAATCCTATGAAAATAGTTGATCCAATAACTCCAAAGTTGTGAATGTATGTTAAGGTTCTTTCCTAAGTATTTGAAGTGTGTTGGATATGGTTTGGGGTCATAAGGGACTCCCAAGGTCAAGACAAGTTTGAGACATTTCAATCGGCTAAGTTTTGGTATGAGTTAATGGAAGGGTCAACTTCAAATAGTCATATCTCTCAACACATAATGATATAGGTGACCCATAACATATCAAATTAAATATCTTTGAATTATGTTTCAAATACATCTGATTTGTCCTTAATCGAAGCTTGGAGTAAAAAGATATGACCATTATATTGAAATATATGTGGACTGTCAAATTCGGCGATCCGCCAAATTTGATCGCCGAAATGTTCCATAAAGCTGCGGAACTGTAAAAAATGGTGACCAGGGGTCTCCATTTGGTGGTTCGGCAATGGAGCCCCTAAACCACTGTTTTGGCCGTCAAAACTCATCAAAATCTTATTTTTTCAATTTTGATAATTATTTGACTTTCACAAAAGGTTATTTTTGACCTTTTACCCCTAATTAACTTCCCTAAAACTATTATATATCATAACAACCTCTTAGTAATGCATAAATCTCTGAAAACATTAAAATTCTACATTCAAAGTTCTACCAAAGAAGAGGCTACGGTTCTTCATCTTCAAGTACAAACCAAAGATTTTTTCAAGAGATTCTTATCTTCCAGGTATGTAAGGCTAAACTAAAGTATGTGATTGTTCTTCCATGTGTCCCCATTGATGGTAATAGAAAGAGTGTGAAAGTATTGAGTTTCCATCATATTCCTTTGAAGGTTTTATTGTAAACTATATATTCTATGTTTTTTGACATGCTTGATGATCATCATGAACTTGGTTTACTAAAAAAATATTTTTACATAAGTTATTTCATAAACCCTAAATATTATTTAATAAATGATTACATGAATGAACCTAAGGGCTAAGTCTAGAGCCTTGATAATATGATTGTTATTGTGATTGAGCACGATGATGATGTTAATAGAACTTGATGGTCCTATGAGTTTTCATGAATTAAACTCAAATGATTTATCTAAATTTATAGTCCTCTTAATGATTGTCTAAATTTATAGTCCTCTTAACGATTGTCTAAATTCCTCTTAAAAGAAATGATTGGGAAATTTGATTGGATGGTTGATAGGCTGAAAGGCTCGATTGTGATAGAATTGATGAATTGATAAGAGTTCCTATGAGACTCATCAATTGGATTAATTGTTTATGAGCATTGATTCTTGGGAGGAGTATTGAGCATCAAATTGAGTGAGAGTAAGTCCAACTCAAACTCAATAACTACGTCGCCAAACGTATGAGAAGATTGAAATCGTTAAGTCAGATGTTTTCTCTTGATAGGTCCCTAAAATAATAAAGGACTTGATTGATTGGATCCATGATTGATTGATTCATTCTTTACCCTGGCTAAGTATTGAATGGTTATGAAAACATCAACACAATTGTTGTACGATCACCGGCTCATAAGTGATTTTTATCGAATAAGAGAAACACTCAATATGACATGATGGTACTCTGATTGGATTGAATTGGATATGATTGGTCTCTGTCTAAATTATATTATTGCTTTAGACTTTTATGATGTCTTGCTTGAGTTCCTTATCTCTTAATTAGATATCTGAGTTGACACTATTCTACCTTTATCTTTTTTATTCTGGCATTTTACATACTCGTACATTCCACGTATTGATGTCCATTTGGGCCTGCATCATTTTAAGATATAGAGACAAGCACTAGAGATCGTCAACAAGCGCTTCTTTGAAGATCTATTCTAGATATTAGATGATTGATGAGTCCTCCCAACTTTTAGAGGATGCTAATTATTTATTTCATCTAGCTTCTAGAGTGTATCACCTCCTACGCGACTCAAACAAATGCCCTATAGTGTAATTGTTGAATATTTTAAAATCCGTCCATGATTTTGCGAATTTGACTTTGTATTGTTTTTCAGGGGGCAAAATTGTGTAGGAAATGGGTGATTTTTGATTTTTAGGTCACCTGTATCAAAAACTAATTTTTTGGGAGATTTGGGGCTTATCCCGTATGGTACGCGAATAGTCCACATCACAGACTTGGTCCCTCAAAGTACAAAAGTCGCCTAAACTCATTCCTAGGCCAAAATAGGGAGAAAATTGAACTTCACAAAAAAATGACCTATGCGGGAACAAGTCCACATCACAGACTGGTTCACCATAGGTAAAACAAATTCTGAACTTTTTCTGTTTCAACTAAGGGCTATTAGGTAATAAACCAACACTCATATAGACGAGAATCATTCATTGTTTAGCAATTCTAAGCCCTAAATATCTCAAAAACTCTCCCAAATGTCTCTCTAATTCTCACCAAATCTCTCAATCAATTTCAAGATTCTCAAGAACTTTTGTTGGAATTCAAGAACTCAAGTGAAGTCCTTCAAGTCTCATCAAGCTTCTTTAATTTATTTCAAGGATTTAAGGTATGTGGGTCTTCATCCATGGATCCTTCCATCCATGGAGTCCAACTCATGTTTTATGAAATTTCATGATTTTAAGGTCTAATACTTCATGGGTACTTCCTATTTTGCATTATAGATGTGATTTAAGTTTGATTCTATCAAGGACTGATTTGATTATGCATGAAAGTATATTGAAGGTTATCTTATAATTTGATTTATGACTATTAAAGCTATGCATGCTATGATTTCTTGAAAGACTACGAAAAATTATGAACTTTTGGAATGGATTTCATGACACCCAAATTAGGGTTTTGCTAATACGTTGGTGGGATGATTTGAATGGTTCTTAAATGACTATGTTTTACTCATTCTTTTTCTATACAAAGGTATTTCATGATTTTAAGCCTATGCACATGTACCCACAATGTTTTGACTAAAGTTATGAGCCAAGCTTATTATGCTGATGAAAGCCTTATGGAAAGATATGTGAATTGTGAATGTTATGATGAATTGAGATCTAACAAGCATGCTATGAGCTCATGAGAACATTATGAATGATATGAAGCCCCTTATTTGATTTTATGAAGCTTTGGTTTTGATGAGTTACTCTTTGATAATATTGAGCTATTATGAGATTATGTATATTATGACTATGCTTATGATTTAGTATCCCATGGGATTGTTGACCTAGCACCGAGAGGACCTCGGCATGATGCCATTGTCTTTTAACTACATTGCCACTGTAGGTTTGCGATTTGCTTATGGCATGAATAATCAAAAAAGGTAAGGTCCTCGTAAGGTACATGCTAATTAATATTCAAAACAGGTGGTGTTCCTGTAAGGCTCTTATTATATATTAACCAAAAAGGGTAATGTTCCTATAAGGTAATTGAAAAGGGTAGAGTTCTTTTAAGGTATCTTGTCATGACCAAAAAATCGGATCGCAACTAAAGAAAGTGAAATAAAGCGAAAACAATCACAATATATCATACGAAATCCCAAAACCTGGAGTCATTAGTACAAGAACATCTAAAGTATTACAAAAGAGTAAATACATCTGTCTCAAATAAAAATACAAAGTTGTCTGATAATATCTGATACAATGTCTGAAATACAAAGCAATAAAAGAAATCTCAAGAGATCTATGGTGACTCGAATTTTGAGCCTTATCGCTAGCATCTGAGGTAGATAGAAAAAGACTCTAAAAGAATGATATCAACTACCCAGATGGGGTCCCTATGCTCGATCTGCAGGGAAGAAATAAAGTAGGGGTGAGTACACCAAAATATACCTAGTAGATTCAACCAACTAGGTAAGAGAAATTGAATAAGCATGTAATAACTAAGAGTCTCTACCACCTACATCACAAGGTTAGTCCACATTATATATATAATTAAAACAAATAAGGATGGTAAGTGCAGTCAATAATGCAATGCATATGAGATGTATGAATACAATGGCATCGCGGGATATGTATGGGGTGGAATCACGACAGTCGCAGGCCTGATGTACAAATCTATCGAGCCAAAGCTACCAAATAAAACCTAGGGGCATCGTAGGCCATGTACTCAAGTATCGCAAGGCGTCGTAAGCCATAAACAGAAGCATCTCGAGGCATCACGAGATTCATACTGAAGTATCCTAAGGCATCACAGGACTTATACCACAATGTCTCACGTATCATAATATCTCAGGTGATACGGATGCAGTATGAGATGAGTGCATACCAATGCAATCATTCAAATATAAGTTGTGTGCATACAAATGCAACAATTAAAGTATAAGCTGTGTGCATACCAATGTAACAATTCAAGTATAAGCAGTGTGCATATCAATGCAACAATTCAAGTATAAGTTGTGTTCATATAAATGCAACAATTCAAGTATATACAGAAGCAATATAAATGGTGATACACATATACAATAGCCACAACATCAAAAAGGCCAGGTTAAGTGTATCAAATAGTACCACAATACCATCAATAAGTCTCAATGACCACCCTCTCATCAATAATCAAAATATCAATGAAACCAGACTCCGCAAGTCCCAACACATGCTCATAAATCTCAAGTATGTCACAATTATCTTCAATTTACCAAATAACTCTCCAAATGATATCACAAGTCTCATATTATCACAGTAATACTTATAATCATCTCAATCCTCAAGATTACAACTTGATTTATGAATAGGTTCACAATATACTCAAATTTTGGCATAATCGGGTTCATATTTCCATCACAATTCTAACATATCAACCCATTTACTCATGAATCAATTTGGATCTTACAACTATCACATGGACATATCTAATAACTCAAATCCAGTCCCTAAAATGTTAGCCAACCGTACCTTAATGCCAGAACCACACTCAGACAAGTTTTTAATCAATCAAACCACTAAATGGTCACCAAATCGATCAATCGCTATCAAACACAGATACTACGCATCAAGAGATACATTTTGATACCCATATTGACGCAAAATAGGCTTAGGGGAAAAATGGTCAAAATTAGGGTTAAGATTCAAAGTTCTAAAAAATTGACTTTAAAATCAGGTTCTACATGAAAAATGGAGTTCATGGGTGAAAATCCCACTAAAATTAAGTTCAAATCAAAGGAGAAAACATCATTTAAAGTTTCAAAATTATAGACTAAAAATTTCCAATTTTGGATATCCAAAATCATAAATTCAAGACAAAAATCATGAAAATGAATTAAAAATAGGTTAGAAACACTTACTAAATGAATTTTCTTCAAAACCTTTCATAAAAAATTGCCCCAAAAGCTTGAAATGTTTGAAAATGGAGGTTCACAATTTTAACACTTTCCAGGTACAAAATACACTCTGTGAACACGGGTGCGGTCCCGTGAACACGAAGGGTAACAAGTTTTATATCTTCACGAATGCGGTGAAGAAATAAGGGGACACATGATGGTACTCCACGAACATGGAGAAGGAATTAACCATACCTCCACGAACACAGAGATTCTCCCGCGAATGTGGAGAAGAAAAGTGTATGCACCGGAACCAGATATATCAACCGTCAACAAAACTCGAAAAGGACCCTCATAACTCATCTGGAATCAGAATTTTACAAACCAAATATGTATCCGAAACAACGATCCAAACTCAGGGAAATAATTAGAAATCGATTTTGAGGAATGCAACTCAATGATAATATTTTGAAACTCAAAACACCAAAACTACCCTCAGAACTCTGAAAAATATTACGAGACCATTTGTAGCCTTAGTTTCACCATCTGAAACTACTAGAACTATCGAAACTTTGATTCGACCTTTCAAACTTCGAATGTTGACCAAAGTCAAACTTTGGTTCTAGAAGTAACTCAAAACACAACTTTGGATCTAAAATCTTTATTTTAACTCCGAATTTAGTTCTGTAACTTCTCCTAGACTAGTTTTGACATTCCTGAGCTAATGGAATTGATGAATCTCCAATCCGACACCCGTAACTCAAAATGGTATAAGAACTCACTTTTTCAACAACTTAAGCTTCAAAATTTGACAAAACTCATAATTTCCACTTTTAAAACTCAGGATTTCAGTTCCAACAATACAAATAGTTCAAAATAGGTCCAAAGCAAATTACAAAAGGGAAAAGCAGTAAAAATTACAGATAAGCTCAAAAATGACCAACCATGTCATTATATCATTCACCACTAAAAATAATGTTCATCCTCGAACATAAGAGAAAGAAGAGTACGTGATGTCTCAAAAAGGCTGGGATATCTGGTCTTCATGTCCAACTCTAACTCCTTAATAGCCTCATCAACAGAATGGTATCGCCATTGAACCTTCACTGAAGGTATATCCTTGGACCTCAACCTTTGGAACTGCCTGTCTAATATAGCTTTTGGCTCTTCCTCATAACACAAGTCTGAACCCAACTCAATAGAATCATAAGAGATCATATGGGAGTCATCAGGAATGTATCAACAGAGCATGAAAACATGAAATACATGATGAACATTAGATAGTATCGGTGGTAATGCCAACTTATAGACAACCTCACTAACTCTCCTCAAAATCTCAAATGGGCCTATAAATCTAGGACTGAGCTTGCGCCTCTTCTCGAATCTCATCACACCCCTTATGGGTGAAATTTTCAGCCAAACACTGTCCCAACAAAGAACTTAAAAGGCCTAGTCATCCGGTCAACATAACTTTTCTAGAAGCTCTAAGCTGTCAATAATCTACCCTGTATCAATTGGACCTAATCCATGACATCTCTGAGTAGATCCGCACCCAACACATCTGCTAAACTTGAGTCAAACCATCCAATGGGTGATCTACACCTCCAGACATACATGGCCTCAAATGGTGCCATCTGGATACTGGAATGGTAACTATTGTTATATGCAAACTCTGTCAATGGTAAGTGTTGGTCCCAATGGGCCCCAAAATCTATCACAAAAGACCGAAGTATATCCTCCAACACCTAAATAGTGCGGTTAAACTTTCCATCAGTTTGGGGGTAAAATATCAAACTCAAATCCAATCGAGTACCCAAACCAAGCTATAGGCCTGCCAAAAATGGGAAGTGAATATAGATCCTTTATGTGACACTATAGACACCGACACCCTGTGTAATCTAACAATATCCCAGATAAGCAACCTAGCCAATTGCTCTACACTGTAGCTAGTCTTCACCAGTAAGAAGTGTGCTGACTTGACCAAATGATCGACGACCACCCAGACTGAGTCAAACTTGCCTAAGGCCATGGACAAACTTGTAACAAAATCCATAGTCACTCTCTCGCATTTTTACTCGGGAATGGGCATCCTCTGCATCTATCTACTGGGCCTTTGGTACTCATACTTGACTTGTTAGTAATTCAGACACTTTGCCACGAACTCAACTATATCTCTTTTCATCCCGAACCACCAGTAATGCTTTTTTAGATCATGGTACATCTTTTACACACCAGTATGAATAGAATATCTAGCACAATGGGCCTCCTCCATTATAGATCTCACCCAATCCCATACTTTAGGCATATGGAGTCTCTCATTTATCCTCAAAACACCATCAAAATCAATAATAGCTGCCTTGGCTTCACCTCTAAACACTTTGTCATGAATCAAGCACAACCTAGGATGCTCAAATTGATAAGCACATACTGATCAAGCAAGGAAGATCTAGCCTCTACACAGGCCAAAATACTCCACGGAGGAGATATATCCAAATGAACTATCTGTTTAGTGAGTCACACACAAACTACACCTCCGAATCAAGGTATAAACAATCATTGTCAAAATATTGAACCTATTAATGGTTAGGGTTGACCCCACAGGGAATAAAGTCTAGACTTAAAGTAATTACGAGCAAATAGATTGAATTAATCTACTTATTTCTCGGGGGGGGGGGGGGGGGTTGATAAAATGCACTACTT
>JBCEWC010006424.1:0-23056 GCA_038996855.1 Solanum aculeatissimum
TTAATTTAAATTTTTATAATATTATCTTAATATAAAGAGTAGACTAATTTTATCTAAATTTTATGTTATTTAAACAAATTTTTTTTTATAAAGTTTGCTATTCTAAAGAAAAAATTTCTTTAATTTTTCTTTTGAACTATCGTTGTCCTTGAAATTGTAACACTGCTTAGAAAAGATCCTGCGTACGCCACTGTATAGGGGTGGAGCTAGAATATAGTTAACGGATTCAGACAAATTCAATATCTTTAGTACAAACCATGTATTTGTCTTACAAAGTATAAAATGTAGAACTCAACAACTTAACAAAACTAGAATCCTGAACTCATAAGCTTCAATACCGGCTCTAGCTTTGATACTATTATGGAACTTTTAGAATAGTTTAATGGCCTCTGCTATATGGCCCCCTTAAGTTTATGACCATTAAACAGACAGGTTAAATCTCTACAACCAAACAAGTCTCAAAATTCTCCGTGAGTTTCTCGCGTTCCTGGAAAGTACAGGTATAATGAAGGCTAAATGAGTGTCGAAAAGATTACATTTGTTTTGCATAATCTCCATGCAGAAGAGCTTCAATTGCTAAGATTCTTGAAACTATCACTGTACATTTCATAACGCCTGCACAGTCAACATAGCTGAATATCATTCAACAATGAAGAAAAGGAGGGTGGATGGGAGAGTGACATGAATAGCACACCAAGATTGTGAAGTAACCCAAACCAACTAGGGGCAGAGCCAGGATATTACTGAACGTGTAGAGGTAAATACATGAAGAAGCAAAGAGAATTCAACACTACTGTATATACATAAAAGAATAATTTTAACTTTGTATATGCAATGTAACTTTTCCGTTGAATCCCCCGAGCCCATCAGTACTTTGATTGTTGAATTGATATTAGTAAGCTTCAAACAGTAACATTTTGCAGTGCTCCCACCCTATTCTTACCAGGGAGGGGACTGAATTTTCAATTGTGAGCAATAACCAAACTTTGCAAGCTCGTGAACATGATTCTAATTCTCCATCTCAGTGGTCTACTTTTAATTCTACAAGAGGAAAGCTATTTAATCCAAAAATAGAACTTCTTTTTCCAAACAAATGTCAAACTACATGTACAATTAAGCTCTGCTAACTAGATAATGAAAAGTACTAGTAATGCATAATTTAAACTATTAAGTTTGAATTCAAAGAAGATATGCATTCATCAAATAAACATGTCTAACAATAACGACAGTAGTTCAACTTCCAAACTTTTCCTTTTTTTAATCTTCAAACCAAGTCCCAATTTTATAGCCACTTGAGAAGAATCTTTGTAAAAGGGGGACTAAGCTAGACCTTTTACTACAAAAATGAACTTGGAAAACCAAGTTTAGAGAGGTAAAAAAGATAACAAATTGCTATCATGTAGATAAATCCATGATATTGGAGCGGAAGGAAGACACACAACATATCAAATTGTTGTCACTCTACTTTTGCTGATTGATTTATGTGGTCATCTATCAATCTTTTGAAAGGGATACATACTTAATAGTGTTTCCGGTTATGCATTTATATCCAATGTAATGAAGTTCTGCCAATTGCAACTTTCCTGAAAAATCACCTTACTTTATTCATTCGAGTCCCATTGACCAAAAGTCAATCTGTATTAAAAAGTGTAGTATGTACCAAAAAGTTGACCAATCGGCATCTAACTTGAACCCACTTCAGATTATTCAATCACCCAATCAGTTCCAACAGCAAGCTTATCTAAAGAATAAATGTAAACATACTCAATGCTAAAAGAAACCGAAGTTAATGTCATCCTGTATATGGTAATATATCTTATAGAAAATGCTCTAAAAAAAATGTCATTTGGTGGGTGGGTGTTACGGATGAAAATCTGACTAACCAGAATATCAAGGAGTATTTGAATTGCCACGTTGCTTTTCAATTTCTTGCTTTTGTTTCTCAGCAAGTTTATCCAAAGCAGCTTGCAAAGCATCCCGACCTCCAATAAGCAACCTGGTAATGACTTCTGGATCTCTCTCATATCTTGCCTCCTCAAACTCCTTTCGAACATTTTCTCTGAGAACATCCCGCCAAACGATGCCTTGAGAGTTGGCCCACATGAAGAACCGGGTAGCACGGATGACATCTCGGTAGAGACTCAGAGCCTCGCGGCGACTGCTAGTGAGTCGTTGTCTATTTAGGAGCTCGTTCTCGTCATCATCAAGGCTCTTCTCCTTTTTGACCACATGTCTATCCAATAGTTCTTCCATAGTGTCTGGACCATGGTGCAGGAGGCGACAGTGATGCAAGAGCCATCTTGACTGGAAACTGTGATTGAAAGCAGTTGATAAAGTTCGGAATTTTTGGACATTAGCAGTCATCTTTAGCCTCAGTGACTTCGCTGGTAAGGCCAGAGAAACAAGAATTCAGAGTGAAGTGAACGAAATCATCCAAGATAATAACACTTCTTCCTCAAGAACGTGACCAACGTCCATACATAATAGTCTTGCTTTTCTTAAGATAGCTATCAAACACAACAATCGCAAGAGAACAAAAGTAAAGTGAAAGAAGTGGTGCACATCTCTTGGTATGTGAGATACTACATGATGGGAAAAAATCCAACAGACTCTAGAGACCTTTTTTTGTGTGGATAAAATAAAGTACAAATTGGACTCAAGACCTATGACTTGAAGTAGCTAAAACCACATTGGTATGCTATATCCTGCTAGCATAAATCAACTTCAATCATAGAATTGCAGGATAAAAAAGAACTTAGAACACTTTCTACTGCAATGCAGAGTAGGAATAAAGACAGAACGACACCCAAAATTGGAAATAAATAAATAAGAGAATTCTCTTTTTCATTTGTCATAGTAAAGAAAGAGCTCAAGGTCGGATAATGGTAGAATTACATGAGAATCTTCTTTTTTCTTAGTGATAACCATAGTGTCCGGACCAGTTTTGGAGCACCTCAAGTAATTCCACAGAAAACCTACACAGAAGAGATAATCCACACTAGGCAAGGATGGTTCGACGAGCTCAACCCAGAAGGCAAACCCCTTGCTTATGCTAGTAAGAGTTTCAAACTTGAGACCTCCAACATGAAAGTCCCAAGTCCAAACCATCGGGCCACCCCCAAAGGGTATCACCTAGTGTTATTTTTAATCTCTACTGAAATTTGATTTTGATTCTTAACCTACTTCATAGACCATTAGCCCACACAATTTAATCAAAATTCAAGTTGTAAAAGAGCTACCCCAGGTTTTTCAATGCAAACATATAATCAAACACTATAGAACAAAGAAAATTAGTGGCAAATTACCTAACTTTGGCGTGGCACACAGTAAAAGGAAAAAGATAAACTAGAATATAGCAACACATAATATAGCAATTTATTCTTCGCTGGCATTTCTCCAAACAGTTGAATTGCTACATCTTACAAGCCAATTTTAATATGACTGAGCATAAAAAGTGAATAAACAAAATGTAATCAACAAGAACAACGTATGGCCTATACTTAATTATAGCATAAACAATTGGGTTATAAGAAAAGACGTAATTAGAGAAGACATTTGAGATCTAACCTGTTATATATATCTGCAAATTGATAGCTGGAATTAATGGAAGGAAGAAAGAATGAAGGGGCCTTTCGTTAGGAAGAACACTTCGGGCAATTAGAGAAATTGGAAACTAGTGTTTGGCAATTTCGGGTTTGAAAATGGGTCAAAATTCAACCCATTCATATTTCACATCGGATTTGTCAGATGTTACTGCCTCCCCTTCTAATACTTGATTAACTTTTATTAAATTTAATTACTATTTTTTACTTTATTTTTATCGTCATAATATTTTTTAGCGTATATAACTTTAATTAATATTTTATGATATATTTTAAATATTAAATTTTTTATTTTATACTATTGAATTAAAATAGAATCTAATTTAATTTTAAAAATTAATCAAATTGCTTCTCAAAAACAACATGATAATTAAAAATGAATGAACGAGAAGTATTAAATATGTTATATATTGTTATTGTAAGATATTACTAGTAATTAACAAGCAATAATAACTAGTTACCTATGTATTTTTGTTAAGCAAGAATATAATACGAACGGTTGAAAATAATCTATTATACGAATAATAGAATTATTAAAAAATTTAATAAAAAAGTAAATTAAACTACAAATCTTTAAAATACATACTTGTAATTCTATATTATCAGTTCTTCATTATAAGCATTATCACATCTACGCAAATTAAGAATTGAACCAAACACATCGTCAATCCAATACCTCAAATGTTAGAACAATATTTTCACTAACCAACTCGAAAAATCCTTCACATGAAATTCTTTCCATCAAATCGTAAAATTCAAAGAACTGAAATTTCTATATTTTTCATAATTAGTAAACCTAAATTGATTTCAATATAAGGTATCCGTCGAAGTCTTCTCGATAATCTGCATGAATTGGGAAAAGAAAGTTATTCTAATATTTGTAGGCTTAAAACTATTCCTAATTCGAAAAAAGTTGGACAAGTTTTTTTTTCTTTAATTCTTTTAATTAAATGAAGTAATTATTAGGGTTTCCCAAAAAAAAAAAAGGAAAAATAGAGTGTGTGTGGGGTAGATAGGTAAGTACAAAAAAGAGGCTAATAGCAGTTAGCAGCAAATTCTTGAACTCAGCTGAATCCATGGCCGTCACAAAATCCTTGGTACGTTTGAATTTCTGTCGCTATTTAATCAGTTCGTTCTCTTCTCAAAGCAAATTTAGACACTGCAGTTCTATTTCAACCTCAGAGCTCGTCGCCGGCGACGGTGAAGGTGAAAATGGGGGACCCATTTGCCCAACTGAGGTTTTATCCGAAGAAGAAGCTCAAATAGCTGAAAATATTCATTCTTTAATCAAAGAACATCACCGGAAAAACCCTACAGCTACTCCTACTTCCATTTCCTTAAACCCTAACATCACGTTCCCAACTCTCTCCTTTGATTTTTCTAGAATCTTCGATAACCGGTCCATTTCACCACCGGTCGTCAGCCGGGTCATCGAGAAATGCGGGTCAGTTCGCCATGGCATCCCATTTTCTCAGGCTTTAGCTTTCTTCAATTGGGCTGCAGCTCGTGATGCGCATGGATCTTTCCTAACCCCTGAACCTTACAATGAAATGATCGATCTTGCTGGAAAGGTACGCCAATTTGATGTTGCTTGGCATTTGATTGATTCAATGAAATTGAAAAATATCAAAATCCCAATTGAAACTTTTTCGATTTTGATTCGTCGTTATGTTCGGGCTGGGCTTGCTTCTGAAGCTGTTCATACGTTTAATCGAATGGAGGATTATGATTGTAAGCCAGATAGGAATGCTTTTTCTGTAGTTATAGGGATTTTGTGTAAGAAAAGAAGGGCAGCTGAAGCACAATCGTTTTTCGATAGCTTGAAGGATAAATTTGAGGCTGATGTTGTTTTATACACTAGCTTGGTTCATGGTTGGTGTCGAGCAGGTAATATATCTGAAGCAGAGAAGATTTTTCGAGAAATGAAGGATGCAGGGGTCCAGCCTAATGTGTATACTTATTCTATTGTGATTGATGCATTGTGTAGGTTGGGGCAAACTACTCGTGCCTATGATGTTTTCTCGGAGATGATTGATGTTGGTTGTCAACCTAATGCTATTACGTTTAATAACCTCATGCGTGTCCATGTGAAGGCAGGAAGAACAGAGAAGGTGCTCCAAGTGTATAATCAGATGAAGAGGCTATCATGCTCTCCTGATGTTATTACGTATAACTTTTTGATCGATGCTCACTGTAGGGATGAGAATCGTGATGAAGCTCTTAAGGTGGTTAATGCTATGGCTAAGAGAGAATGTGAACCAAATGCTTCTACTTTTAACCCTATTTTTAGGTGCATTGCCAAGGCCCGTGATGTAAATGCTGCTCATCGATTATATGCCAAGATGAAGGAGTTGAAATGTAAGCCTAATACAGTAACGTACAATATATTGATGAAGATGTTTGCGGAGTCAAAATCTACTGATATGGTTATCAAGCTTAGAAAAGAAATGGACGAGAATGAAGTAGAGCCTAACGTGAACACTTTCAAGATTGTGATTTCCATGTACTGTGCGATGGGACATTGGAATAACGCTTATAAATATTTTAGAGAAATGATAGAGGAGAAGTGCTTGAGACCAAGTGAATCCGTTTATGACATGGTTCTAAAACAATTAAGGAAGGCAGGGCAACTAAGGAAACACGAAGAATTGGTGGAGAAGATGGTAGACCGGGGATTTGCAACTCGTTCTGTGTAAAAGGCGTTTGGATTCTGTCAAACATTTCAAAGGGTCGAGGAGTAGCCTTTGTCGCTCTGAACCATAACTTAACAAGAAATATCACGCCCCTGTTCATCTCCGATAATCAAAGTAAGGCAGTAAAGAGTATTTGATGTTTCAGTAGATTTTACCTTGTATCGGGATGTTTTCCCTTCTAAATTTTGGAGTACATTGTACAAGATTTTGCTTCTTTTGCTATATAAAGTCCAAGAATCACCAGATGTTTTGATACATCTATATTGAAAGAAAGTTTGGCATACTACATTGCTTGAATGATCTTCTTCTATCACATCATTTTCATATTGATGAAAAAAAGTAGTTTTTCCCCCTTTTCATTTGCTTACACGGTTATTAAGAAATCATTAATGCACCAGATATTCATATATACATGCATTGGTACATAATTCATAGAGTAAATGATAAATAACATCGTACTATTAAATTACATTGATAGCGTAGATAATCTTTACGATTTTTAACATATATAATAACGCCAATCGAATTTTTAAGGGTGTTTATCTATATCTTTGCGGCAACGAGTTAAACGACTGCATCCTCTATGATAATGATTATGTGGAGTTTTTGATTTTTTAGCTCCAGCACTATGGTTTGGTGGAAACTTTATATATTTTTTGTTGTCTGAAACATCCTCTGCTGAGCTCGAAAACGCGATAAGTAACATGAAGAAGAGAACAATAACGTTATTTTTTTTGTTTTCACTTGTTGAAGCCATTTCTTTGTTATGTTTTGTTGATGTAGAAACTACAAGTTCATCGGTATTCATATTAATATTCAATTAATATCTATAAATAGCCTAAGGTAGTACGAATTTCGAGGAATTCCGTAGAAATTTGGACAGAGTGTAATATTTGTTATTCCCTATTTTAAGTAGAAACAATTACTTATCTTAGCTTTATATTATTACACGTGAAATAAATATGACGTGATGAACTTCTAGACGTAAAAAAAGACTAATGTGTATGAATGTATCAAAAGTGCACTAATATTATAAACATGGAGAATGACTATTAGTGCTTCATGTAAAGAACAAGGATGGTTTTGAACATAAATTAAAAAAATAAGGGGCTGATTTAGGATTTTTTCCAAAAAATACGCATCAATAGATAAATTATCAAGAACTAACTTCTCATGTTGATTTTGTCTATAGGTATATTATAGTAAATAGTGGCAGAGACAGGACTTCAGTTAATTAAAGGGGTTCAGAATTTGAAAAAGTAATCACGCGAATTAGTCGAAGGGGGTTTAATATCTAGATCAAAAGTAATTATCATGTATAAATAGTATAATTTTTTATCGAAGGGGGTTCGGATGAACCCTTTAGGCATAACGTGGCTCCGCCCCTACTATTAAACACTATTGCATAATATGAATAAAGTGTTTCGTCATTGATAAACGAACATGTTAAACTCAATAATACAAAATATTGAAAATCTGTTACTATAACGCTTCTTTCTCAAAGCTAGAACCCGAGAATTGAGTATTAATTAAGGGCCATCGCCCCGGTCCGATACGAAATACCACCACGACAACGAGTTAAAGGACTGCAGCCTCTTGTATAAGGATTTGCTGGAATTTTTGGTTGTTTTTTGGTTCCAACATTTAGAGGTGGTGGAAATTTTATGTACTTTATGGCACTAGAAACCTCAAAAAAACATGAAAATACAATAAGTGAAATGAAGCAAATTAAAATAACAACGTTATTTTTTGTGTTTCCACATGACATAGTCATTTTTTGGTGATTATATGTGAAGGTTACATGACGTATAAATATTGCAATTAATTAATGAACTTGTAACTTGCCTCCAAGGTCAATTAATGCAATTTATTTGATAAGTTTAACTTGTCTCTTGATTTAAATAAACAAAATTTCCACTTGCTAGACGTACAATTGTTATTAATACTCCCTCTGTCCCATATGACACTTTCTATTTTACACGGTTATTAAAAATTATTAATACACTAGTGAACTTTATCATTTTATTCTTTATTTATATCAATGCAAATTAAATTAAGTTAGAAAAAATCATTAATACACTAATTAATGGTGAGGTAAAATAGGAAAAAAATAATAAATTCTATCATAATTTAATAACTACTCATATAATATGGGACAAATATTTATAGAAAGATATCTCATATTATAAGAACACTTTCCGAATCATCAAGTCTCTTTGGTTATGAATTTCTGAATAGAGCTATTTTGCTTCACTTTCTTCTTTACAAATCAAAACTTGAAGACTTTAATATAAATATAAAATTAAAATTATTGAATTTTATGAAAGTTCACAAGAAAAAATAACTGTGATAAATTGTCAAAGAAAATCATGGAAGCGGGTCAAAAGGAGAATCCTTAAAAACTTTGTTTCAAGATCCAATATTCTCCTCCCATCCCAAAATTTTCCCATAAAATTGGGATTAGATTCTATTCTTCTCCCCTCCATTTCATAATATTTTTAAAATAACACTAAAATATATTTTTCATTTTAAATATATAAAGTTGGTATAAAATTATTGAGTTTGTAACACATTTAATTTCTAATAGATGAAATTTTTCTAAAAAAAATTAAAGTATGGAAAACACTCCTGAACTTGACGCAAGTTATTAGTTTTATACATGAACTATTGACAGTCTTGAAAACACCCTTTTATTCGACTAATTAAACTAAAATACACCCCTCGATCTACCACAAGTGTCAAAAATAATCCTTAACTTGACAAGAATTTAGGGATGTATTTCACTTATGTTGAAAAATCAGAGATGTATTTAAGATCAGTCAGTTAAGTAGAGGGATGTTTTTAACACTATTAATCGTTTGGGGATGAAACTAATAATTCATTCAAAGTTTAGGAGTGTTTTTAATATTTTTCTTGTGAAAAGAAAAATATTCTCATTAATTCGTTTTGAGACAAAATTAAAGAAGAGGAATTTCTGCATATAGCCACTCAAAAATACCTTAATTATGCTCCATAACTATAGTTTGGATAATTACATTTCGTAACTATAGTTATAGCAGTGTTTGTATAAATTGTGCAAAGTTTGTATAATTTATGCAACGTTTGTGTATATTTCTATAATTCGCTATACAATTTGTAATCTTTGTATAACATTTGTATATTTCGCTATACAATTCGTGCATAACATTTGTAAAATTCACTATACGATTTGCAATGTTTGAATATTTCGTTATACAATTTGATTCACGCACAACATTTATATAAATAGTGTGAATTATACAAAATTCAAACTTTAATTATAATTAGATGTTTGCCGCGAGCCATAATTAATTCAAACTATAGCTATATAATCAATTAACTAGTATATATTTATTTATCCGCGTAATATCCCCATTAAAGAAAGAGTTGCTAGTTGACAGCTCTTGGAACGTATTTAATTCCAATCTTGTAGTAGGTCAATGCCAGTGTTGGTTTTATAATTATATAGGAGTTATAACCAAGTAAACGTAAACAATCAACCATTATTATAATTATTATTTTTCTAATTTATTATTTAAAAAAAGTCAAGTGGAATCGTAAATCATAAGGCAACAGTTAAATTGTAGTAGTAGCTGCTTCCACGTTACATTACTTATATCTATATATAAATTTTGTGTAATAGTGCCCATAACGTAATATGCTAACGAAATTCTGCAGCTACTAGATTATTATAATTGACTTTTGTAAGAAAAATAGCGCAGCAAGAACGAGTTGTGTATCTTTTCGTTTCCTAGCGTTTGTTATGGTTGTCACTAGTGAATTTTCCCTAGATCTTCTTCGATTTTCACTAGGAATTTGGATTGTTTTTCACAAACTAAATACCTCTTGTGTAGATTGATGAATGTAGGATCAAAAATTCTCTTTTTGATTTTTCTCAGTTTCTTTTCTTTTTACCTAAATTTTTAAACATGGTAACTACCCTCTCCCACTCCCTTTAGGAGACCACATCTCCTTCGAATAGGAAAGCGGTTGAGCAATTTAAAAAACGGCTCCCTCTCTTCTTTTCAAAAAAGGAGTTGGACAGGTTTGGACAGTCATATTGTTAATTATATCACTTTTAATATTAAAATCAGATATATTCATAACTCTTCGATCAAATAAAATTGAATTGGGTCGGTTCATATGGGCGACCCATGATCCTAAAAATCTTACAACTTTATATACAACAATAAACAAGTCTTTTTCTTATGATTAATTATATATATGAGTGTCAACTCCATATTTTAACCATTACGAGATGCGATAAAATGATATAAATTTTCTTATTTTTAATCAAAGATCACGAATTTGATCTCACAAATCACGTCTCTATAGTGGAATTTCTTAATGGGATCAATGAGTTTAGAAAAGCCACATCCTATTCATTTTATGGACAAATGTGAGTCTAGTAAAGGTAACTCTTGAGAAAAACAAACCCCACACGATTAATACATAGAATTATTATCAATCTTGGACTGCCAAAGGATTCTACTGTCTACAACGTTTAGATTTTGTCTTTATCTATTTGAATTAGTTCCAAGAAAACGGCTGCTCACGTCATGAATAAAGTTCGTTAGGAATAGCGATATATCATTAAGAATATACGAATTTCTTCTTTTTGTTTTTCATTGAAATCAAGTTAGTGTTCAATATCTTATGTAGCCTCTACTTTGCAAGGGTACAAGGTCGTAAAAGTAATATTACCAATATAATTAAGTAGGATTATTTAAAATCGAATTGAAACTAATAATTCTAATCGAAAAAAAAGTTATTAATTTATTGATAATGAGTTATTTGTTTAGTGGTTATGGTAACAGTTTTGATTCTTTTAATTATCGAATTATCAGTTCTTAGTGTTTTGAAATTTTTTCTAAACTGGTTAATCGACAACCCAATAATAAATTATAAATTTTATTTTTCCATTTGATATATAAAATCCTTGATATGAAATTTAGTTTTATACTTTTATTTCTATCTCAAATTCTCAGTTATTCTAAAATATGCTAGTGTTGACTTTTGAGCAAAGACACAATCTATCTAGTCATATACATGATTCGTTTTGATTGTTACCTTATTTTAAAGCGATTTTAATTTTATATATATATATATTAATAATTCGATCGATAATCAAATCGAACAGAAAATTCAAAAACAAATTATCAATAGAACATTAAAGAGTATTGGGAAATATCTTTGAAAAACTAAGGTCAAAATTCAATTTTGGCTGCTTATTTGGCCCCTATACAGAAAGTGCATTATAATAGTTGCCACCAAACAAAATTTGTTGTTAGATGTGAACATCAATGTGTCAATTACGTGTATGTAATTTTTCCTGCATTTAGTATGGTTCATATTACACGACTTTTTGTTCCAATTTTTCTGGTTCTATCTCGATGTATCCATTTATCGGAAATTTGGTTGGCTTCTGCTTATGAACTCTAATTATAACATGAACATATTGTAAAATTAAGTTTTGGGTTTAACTCACACCTTAAAAGTTAATTCAAAGGAAGAATGATTGTCTAAGTCTTATAAGGAGTTCACCCGGTGATAATTTTTTAGGGCCGTAACATTGATCCTACTCTGATATCATCTAAAATTAGATCTTGAGTCTAACTCACATCTCAAAAGTGAGCTCAAAAAAGAAATATTGTTGAAGCCTAACAATCTCGTTAACCATCAATATGAGATTTTATATTTTTTAATACAAGTAAACTAAGTATAAGCTGAAATGAATCACGAACAAACAAATTAAAGAAAAGAACAAGCTTCAATCATAACATGAATATATACAGGATTTTCAACAAAATATAATATGAAAAGTTAAACTATGTTACTTGAATTTTTCAAAAATATTGCAACAATCTTATCAGATCCAAAATTCAAGCAACATAGTTTAGGTGAAAAGAAGGAAGAATACCAAATCAACTAAACAAATTTTATTTTTTCAATTGAAGTGGATTTGGCTTTGTCATAGTTCTCCTTTTCCATAAATTAATTTCCTTCTTTGGCTCTAAAGGAAAATTTGGTCTACTATCTCTTCCTACTAAAATTGGAGCTGAAAATGGAATAATTACCTCTTCTTCTTCATCTTCATCTTCATCGCGATAATCATCTCTATCATCATCGGAATAGTATTTTCGATGATCTTCAGGTGTAATTTGCACATTTTTCCAGTCAAAATTCGACAAACTACCTTCACGACCACTAGCATATTTCCTCATCTGACTCAAACAGGGTGCTCTGTTTTCTACCTCACTAGAAATACTAATACTGCTCGCATTATTATCATCATCAGATTTTCTCCGTCTCTGAAATATATTTCTAAAATTGGAGCTTGATGATTTCTTCTTCTTACTTGAAACCTTTTCCAGTGATTTTGGGCCTTCTTTTTTCTTCGATTTATTGATGTTCTTCCTCTGTTTGATCTGGCCAATGCACGAAACTTTTGGCGATGTTGGTTCTGGGTTTGTTTCGTTATTTGATTTTTTATTCCTGGCTTCAGCTGGGATTATTGATATAATTGGACCAGAAAATCCTTTGTGATTATGATGATATCTTTTTTCTCTACCAGGACTAAAAGGGTGATTTTGGAATATAACTGTTGATGTTGCTGCTTTGGGCAAAAACTTCAGGATGATGTTTTTCTTTGGCTTGCTTGATTTTTCTTTCTCCATTTACAAAGCTTTGTGATCAAAGAGTAAATCTTAGTTTTTGGATTTAAATGATTAAATTTGGCATGTTTAGGGTATATTTATATGGAATTGGGTGGGTGGGGGGAGGGAAGGATACAAGAAAGGAGGTTAGATAAAAGGTTAGGATTAGATTATTGACTCACATAAAGAGAGGGTTTTAGAAGGAAAATGTCAAAAGAGTCAAAAATAGATAAATATGACTAAGCAAAACCACAGGCCAAATCAGTGTATTAAATAAGACTGGATTGGTTTTTATTTTGATGTAATTTTTTTTTTTTTTAAGAGAGATTTTGAAAATATTCACTTCAGGTTAATGATCGCGAGTCAAGATTGTCATTAAGGGATTTAATATTTAAAAAAATAGATACACAAATTAATCAAAAGAGGTTCGATTAACTATGAGTGTTAAATAAAAAAAAAAATTTATATTAATTTTATAAATTGATAAATAATTTAAGATAATTATTTTTGTGACATGAACAATGAAGTATATGCAAATCTTAAAAGGTGTTAAATCAACCTTGCCGACATACTAGGAGTTGTTGTCCAATACAAGTTGTCATTGCTAATTAATTGACCTGTTAAACTTATCAAATTAACCCCTAAGCATTTTCTTAATCCTTGTTTTACTTTTTCTCTTTTGGGTAGCATTTTCTTAATCTTTATTTTACTTTTTCTTAATCTTAAACTTATTAAATTAACTCCTATACAACAACAGCAGAAACGACTCAACCTCAAATTAGTTCAGCCTGCTATATATTATATCTAGCTGCTGATTTGTTTTTTTAATATAACTAAATTCAATTTATTTAACATTAATTAAGCTACCTAATTGCTTAATTAATTATTTGATGGGATAGAAGTCTTTCCTTTGTCGTAACATTTTAGTGGTGAGACAAGTTCAAGATGTAAAATTAATGCAATAAAAAATGGATATGATATGTCACATGTGTGTTTTAATTACACATATAATGAATTTAAATATAAACTAAAGATATTGATACGGTCAAAAATCAAAAGTGTTATTCATAAGTCAAAGTTGTTAAACCTAAAATTTTGTCCATAGGGCAAGTTGGTTAATTTTTGTATTGATAAACACTTTAACTAGTCCATAATCATCATAAAAATCAAATGTCCCAATTAACTAATCAAAACATTTCTCAATTTTAATAACCCTAACTCCTTAGTGTAATAACGATGCAAGATCCTTTCTGAATCAGTTAAATTCATATCTAAAAAAAGTTAATCGAACTCACATCCCAATAATGTTTCACTCTCTAACCATTAGAATTGGACTCAAATAGGCTAAAATTTGGATCGGATCATGACCCGCTCAATCTCAATAAATTTAAAATATTATTATTTACTTTTTATAACCACAGTTTGAATTTCAACTCAAGAAAATAAAAATAAAATTTACAAATAGATAGATAGATAAATCGTAGAAAATATAAAATAGATTAAAAAAACATGCATTACATCAATGCAAGTAAAAAACCTTAGAACGGGTTGAAATTCGAGATTAAATTAGACTCAATTGAAGATTCTTTCCTTTTTTAAAAGACTTTAATGGGTTGAGATTGCCTAATCCATAAAATTTGAACGGATTACCTATCTTTAGGCTCATTTTGACATCCTCATCAAATAATTCAATTAAGTTAAAGGCTAATAAGGTTAAACTTAAGCAAGAATTAACATTCTCATTCAAGATTAATTATGACAATCTTGATCAATTACAACATAGTTCACAAACAAAGCATACCAAAAACTTAAATCTCAACCAAGCCAACTTGGTTTTTTCCCACTTAACTAGTCCATAATCATTTCACAATTAAGTATAACTTCAACACATTACAACAATTCTAATAAGTAACTCTAACTCCTTGGTATCTAAGAATTTCTCCAATAAGTTCTCCTTTCCCAGAACCAACATACCTTCCACAAATCTCCCCATCTCTTATAAATAAAAATGTAGGCACTTCAATAACATCCATGTCTTTCAGAAACTGCATACAACTATCATTCTCATCACCATTCATTCTCGCGAACACGACTGTATCAGACATCTGCCTCGATAGCTTGATCACCGTTGGATAAACCTTCACACACGGTCCACAATGCTTCAATCCCACGTCGAGGACTATCAACTTGCTATCGACTTTGTGGTCTTCGATTACTTTCTCCACGTCTTCTCTGCTGTGAAGCTGCACTACTTCGGAATGGTTGTCACCGTAGTAGAGTACATCGCCGGCTAGTTGGTCCGGGCCAATGCCTTCTTCCTCGTGGATCTTTTCCATGTTTTTGTAGAAGGTGAAATGTGGCACCTATTGGGGAAAAAATGTTTGGAAGGTCTAGTAAGATAAGTCATTCATAGGCTAAAAAACTTTATAAGTTGGCATGAAAGGGTCATAGTGTGTTATTAATTGCAGTGGATCTAGTATATTTAGTATGAGTTAAATAGAACCTAGTAACTAATTTGGTCCAAATCTTATACCTCCTCCGTCTCATCCTTTGACTTGGCACGGTGTTTAGAAAAAAACGGAAGACTTTTAAAACTTGTGGTCTAAAACAATTCTAAAATATTTGTTAGAGTAAGTTGACATTTTTCTGGACGGACCAAAAAAGAAAGAGTATCACATAAAATGAGACAGAGAGAATGTATTTATTGAGAATTCACTGAATATGTACATATAACTTTCAAGTACTCCACTCATGTTTAGTTATTAAAGAGGTCATCTAAGAAAGTATTATAGATCAGATAAATTTGAGTTCAAGTAGCGCAACACTTTTAATCGACTATAGGCTTTTTTTTCTATGGATTCACTATACTTAGTATTATAATATGAATTATATAAAAGAATCACTAAATTGGACATTAGTAAATTGATATTTATCAAAATTACAATATATTGAGGCAAAGATTTTCCAAAATTGAACATATCAAGTCTAAATGTTGGATTGCCTCTCATCAAAAGGTAGATCTAGTCAACCTTTTTACTAGTAATACTCCATGTCTTTCTTATTGCATTTCTCCATCGATTTCAATTTATGTAACACTAACATCGATAAAAAAAAAATCTATCTTTCACATTTTACGAGTTATATTTCATGTTGATTTAAATAGTCGTCACATAAACTCAAACAGTTTAAATTTCTAATCTTACCTTTTCTATATTTTCCCTCCGGCAGAGTGCCTTTGTCTTCTCCGTTTCATCTCCGATGACGAGCAAGAAATCGACGTCGTTACACGTCTTACTTAAATTGACGATAAAAGGATAAATATTTTTGGAACGTTCACTATCTTTGCCTGCATATTCAACGACGACAAGTCGATTTTTCGCCTTATTAAGTGCTTCATCCAATTCCTCCATGCTATTAACCTTTTGTAGTCTTTCACTTTTGTTCACTTCTTTTTTCTCAACATTAGGTGCTGCTGTTGCCTTTGTAATGAATAAGGGCCTGTTTGTTTTGAGGCTCTTAATTTGTTTGGATTTCTCAAAAGATTGAGTAGAAGGGAAATTGGAGTAAAGTGAAGGGCTAATTTTGGTAATTGAAGCAAGATTTGGAGAGGGTTTGAGCAAAAAATTTGTGAGAGTAGCCATAGATTAAAGAAAGTTTTTCAAGAATAGCCACAAAAGAAAGAGGATATCAAGCTAAGAAGAAAGGGGGGGAATGGAAATATAGTCAAGATGAGGTTGTGACCTTATTGAAGTATCTATAAAAATCAACTTGATAGGCTATTGGTTGCATAGGAGCCACATATATATAAAGAGAATATCAAGTTATCTAGATTTTTTTTTGCTTCTTTTGTTGTCTTCATGTGTGATATTCTTTGGTTCTAATAAAAATCATTAAGAAAAAAGAGTTTGATTGGTAATTGACTTACAATTTCTTTGGTCATGTTTTGCAAAATTAGCTTATTATAGATTTTTTTATAATTTATTTCTCAAAAGAATGAGACTTGATTTTTGAGATGAGGGTTTTTCGGAAATAACCTCTCTATCTGTATGAGGTAGTGGTAAGATCTACATACATTTTATCCTCCCCAGACTTCACTTTTAGGGTTCCACTGGGTATCTTGTTGTTGCATTTTTCAAAAGAATATTTTTGAGCAGCAATTAGTGTTCGATAAATTTTCAGAAGAGCGCTTTTAGTAAAAGATATTTTTTTACCTTCAGAAAAGCAATTTCTACTACTCTCCAACACATTTAGTTTCTCTCAAAAGCTTGATCAAACACGATAACTTTTTAAAACAAACACTTTTTGAAAAAATAAATACACACTTTAACCCACTGAAAGATTTGACAAACAGACTATAAGTTAAAGATATAGGCAATTTATTCTGATGCAAACATCAATGATTAATTCAATAACTCAAAGATCTATAAATTACACGAAGATAATTTTATCATTAATGTGTTTCTTCCTAAAATAGAGTTAGTTGAAGATTTTGATTGTTTTTATGTATACATTTCATACATAATAGATGTATTTTATTTATTCGTGGACTAGCTAATTCCATTTGCCGTAAAAGATTCCATTATTAAATCCTTGGTTGACTTGGACACATTTGTTTTCTTTTTTAGAGTTCTAAAATGTCAAGTGTTTGATATTTTTCGTAGAAAGTCGAAATGAGAAGCAACGTGTTAGGCATACGATTATTCCCTCCGTCCCAATGTACTTGTCATACTTTTTTTTGTTTGTTTCCGACAAAATATTTCACTTATTTAGAAATAATTTAACTAAAATTTATAATTTTATATTAATAAAATAATTTATATCAAAATATCTAATTGTCTAAATTTCTTTTACATCACATATATAAAAGTCTTTTATTCTTTCAGGTAAAATTTATCAATGTCACGTAAATTGAGACGACAAGAATAGAAATTGATAAAAATTGAGTAGAAATCCACACTGAACTGGATAAGAAGCCCAAAGAATAATCACATGAAATTTCAAAGGTACCAGCAGGACAATATCAATTGCAGAGCCCAAATATTGGAACCCACATAAACATCGTAATGCTAAAGTTTGTCTAGGCCCATCTTCAAAACTAGTCTGGGTCTCTCCTAAATTTTAGGACAAGATGTCACCGACTTAGACTTCAACTAAAATTTTCATGTAGCACTCAACAACTTTCTCAGCTAGATTGAACAAGACAAGTGATCTTTTGTAAAAAGACTTGTATATTACTTGAAAAATTGCTAAAAAGATCATTGTACAAATGAGTGTCCCTTCTATTCATATTACTCACTAGGGGCGGCTAAAGTGCAAATAGTAATTGTATACAAGTCCCTCTATATTTACATTGTCTAAGACCTTCCATGCAAATCTATGAAATTCTAAAGTCTTCAAATGAAATTCTCTACATATCTAGAATCATCCGCAAGGACTAATCTCTTTCCAATAAAAGTCTTCCACATGGGCAACTTTGTGCCACGTGGAACTTATGTAGCGCTTATGTGGCATGATGACATGTCGAGTCATCACAAAGATAGCTGTGGGGTTTAATATCTATATTTTTCTCATCCATCCAATCTTTGACAAACATAATAATTCGATATTTGTGATGGTAGAAAGTAATAATACCAAGAAAATATAATTGAAATGCACCCAATAAACTAGAAAATAGACATTGTTATGCATTGTGCTTTTAAATGTTGCTAGCTACACACTGTTTCAACTTGTACGACTCCTCAACAACAATAACAGCAATACCAAGCATGATCCCACATGTGTACTGGGGGGTCTGTGGGGTGTACACAAACCTTACCCTACCTTGTAAGGCAGAGAGATACGCAAACCTTACCCCTAGAGAGATGGTTTCCGAAATTGTACAACTCCTCCTGTTGAACCAAATTTCAACCACTTTACATTTCCCTGTTTTTACATGCTTATGTATCAATTGTCTGCATATTATGCATGAGCAGATAGCTATTTTCTCAAAAGACTTGAAGAGATGTTACATTGGCAAAAACTCAAGAAATAGTATACGAAAAGATACATACATGGGACGAAAAAGAGTATATTTTCCAGAGTCTAAATATCATTAACATGAAAAACAACAATAGAAAGGAAGATATAAGATAATCACAATCATTCAACAAGAGTTGTCTACGTTCATATCATATTGAGAACTGGATAGTAAAAATCATGAGAACTGGATAGTACCAATTCTTACCTCAATAGAGACAATAGCTCTTCAAGGAGAATTTGGCCAAACAAGACTTTCAATGTATAGATTAAGATTGGTTCCTTCATCAAATTCACAACGTGTTTGATCCTCAGGACGATCAAAAGTGTCATCATCTCTTGAAACATACCACCATACTAAACCTGAAACGTCTTGCAATAGAACTTCATCATTATGAGAGATGAAAATCGGCCAAACCACCTTATTTACAAATTTAGGGATTGAAGCCACGATGGTCCACGACTCCACAAGTCCATATTCCTTCATTATCCACACATCAGTTTTGTTTCTATAGTCACAAGTCATACATAGATTACCTGATGAAGACACTAGTTTCCACTTAAAAGTGTCACCACTAGGGCTCGGCAATGCTACATTTCCAAACTTCTCATCTCCAGGATTAAACCATGTCGCGTTACTATCACTACCACCATTACCACCACCAGTGATCCAATGAAGCTTTTCTTTAACAAATTTAACATGTTTAGGCAAAGAGATACTTGGAAACTCCAGAATGCTTTTCCAGGAATTCCTTCGTAAACTATAAACACTAATATTAGAAATCGGACAACCAGCAGATGCCACAATTTCAACAATTTGGTAATCATTTTGACATTCGATATAACCAAATCCATAAGCATATGTAGCTCTGACCACATCAATTCCTGAATAAGGAAGTTTATTCAATTTTCTAATAGCCGGATTCCATAGAAACAGATCATTAACGTTACGACACCGAATTTTTGTAATAACGAACAATCCATCACACGAACCCAAAACTACATAACTTCTATCAAAATTATCAAACTCAACAGGTAAACAGGGAGATTCTCCACACAAAATTGCGTAAAGAGAATATGTGCAAAAAAAATTCCATTCAGTAACATACCCGTCGTCCTCATCGTCCTCATCGTCCTCAGTGTGAAAACCTGAACTGACACTAAGAAGACTGTGATGAGCAAACTCTCGATTTTTGACTGACTGTTTTAGATGTGATTTGACAAATTCAGGAGTTGAGATGACGGAATTCCAGGATTTTGAAACAGATCTCATCTTCAGCAAGGTTTTCACAGGGAGTCTTATGAGTATTTCGAATATTAGTTCTTTGGGAAGAACTGAATCATCATCGGTTAAATCAGCAACTGATGATGATGTTGTTGCTGCTCTGAGCTTCGAGGTTTTCATTGCCGGCGGCGGCGACTCTATTACAGAGGCAAAACCTGAAGTATTTCTTTTTGTATTTTTATTTTTAATTTCTTTCCCTTCTATCCCTAATTCCTAATCTGGAGGATTATTTATATCTTATTTATTTTGGTTTAAGTTTGGGGGAAAAAAATCTATTTGAAATCAAGTTTTTCTTTGTTTTTTTTTTCTTCCAAAAAAGGCATAATACTAAATATGTCATTTAATTTGACTTTATTTTACTATCTTTATATTAAAAGACTTTTACCTTTTCTTAAATAAGTTTGAACTACTTGAGGACCGAGTTTTTCCTTTAAAGTTTTTCTGATTGACTATAAGTTTGACGAATACACCAACCAACTATTTGGCTAATAACTCTTGCAATGATAATAAATTCTCAAATCCCTTTAAGGATGATTGTTGAGTCCATCATTGAATCGGTGTTACAAATGGAATATATTCAAGTTTTAAATCACGAATAATAATTCTTCTAAGTCGTGCTTTAGAAATAATCTCCTCTGAATCCAATAAAGATATTTTAAAAAATAAGTTCTTAATCTTCAAAAAATATTCTTAAATGATATTAGTCAATTCATTCTCCACTAAGCTGATCTACATCTTATAATATAATCAAATAAACTAGAGAAAATGGACGTCTTCAATATGAACTCCACCTTCGCATTAATTTGCTTCCTTTTATTGTATGCTTTACTACTTCCCGTTCTGTCTTCAGGAGGACTTGTGTTACTCCCATTAATAACTTCCCACAAATCCTCACCTACAAGATATGATTCCATACCTTGTTATTGGACTGATTCAACAACTTCATCCCTAGTCCATTAACATGACTACTTAAATTCATTTAGACAAATCAATTGAATCAACCACTAACCTGATGAAGCTGATATATGGCTTGGCCCTGATACCATCTACAGGAATATATCAGAAGAAAAGCATAATAAGGAAAATCTTCTAATAGTCCAAAATTGTTAACTAAGATCGAAAAATTTAACTAAAGAAATGAAAGTTAAAAAGGTTTTGGTTATGGATTGAATACAAATACGTAATGCTACATCTATTTATAGTTATATAAGGGACGATTCTAGATACCAATCAGAATTTCTTGTTTAAATATCTTCCTTAAATATTTAATACTTTAGACTTTTTTTTATCTTTCTCAAACATCTAAGATACAAGAATTTGTCTAAACTTAGGCAGAGCTTGATCGAAATATTACATAATAATATTTATTGCATCATAATTTAATCTTTAATAATTGAAAAGCACGTGTCAAGGCAGTAATATATATACTTTGCTCAACATCTCGTGATTTTTTCAACCAAAATGATTTTTTTTTCTAAAAAATATTTTTTGCTTAATCTTCAATGAATGAAAATATGCTTATTTGTTAGATTCATATTTATGTGACACACACACAAAAAAAAAAGAGATTTGTTTTGTCATATTAAATTCTTTTAATGATAAATTTAGTTAAGGAATTTTAGAAGATAAATATCTTTTATTCATACAAAATAAAGTTTTATGACTTTGTTAAAAAAAAAATTATAATTAAGTGATTTTTTAAAATATTAACTCTTTAAAAGAGATTAAACCAGCATGAAAAAATTGAAAAATCTTTATTACGAAGACACCCTTTGTAATTTGTATTATTTTCTGAAGTTAACATACCACCAGATGGTTTGCTTCACTTTTTGTTATTATTTGTATTGAGATCTAATTAACTAAATTAGTTTGTGTTGAAAGTCTCATAATACGGAATAAATTATTTCTTAACAAAAACAATTCTATACTCTATTCAAATTCGAGACGTTGAATTAAAAAAATAATCATCACGCTAGTGTCACATATAGTAGAAAAGGAATATATAAATAAAAGTAAAAAAGGTATAACAATTATCTTTTTATAATTTTTTATGAAAATTCTTACGTTTAAGAATCCCAAAAGTGATTTTATCAATCTAATCGTTCAACCTCCAATTTTGGTTTCTAACTCATATTTGTAGCAAAAAAAATAGACGTTCAAGTGTTTGGATAAACATTTGCTAACTCCGGAAATAAATTATTTACGTATAAAATTAATATTTACGAGAAAAATAATATATGTGAGCTAGAAGATGAAATAGATAAACACTCATATATAGCATTACTAGTATTCTAATACACTACAAGAAAAAAAAATTTAACGACCATTTCTTAACGAAGAGAAATGAATCCGGTCGTTATAAGTACACTTATAGTGACCAATTCTTTTTCGATAGTTATAAATAAACTTATAGTTATCAAAAAAAAATTCGGTCGTTATATATATACTTATAGTGACCAAATTTTTTTTCGGTCGTTATAAATATACTTATAGTGACCAAATTATTTTTCAGTCGTTATAAATACACTTATAGTGACCAATTTTTTTCCCAGTCGTTATAAATACACTTATAGTGACCAAATTTTTTTTCGTTCTTTATAAATACACTTATAATGACCAATTTTTTTTTATCATTAAAGACAAATTTTAATCCAATATTAATGAGAGGATAAATTTGATCTTTAAAAAGCATAGCATCCCACCGTTAAACACATATTAGTTAGTGTAAAAATATGTTTTAATTAATATGAGTGCAAAGAGATCAGACCAAATCATGTTATAATTATA
>JBCEWC010006425.1:0-23055 GCA_038996855.1 Solanum aculeatissimum
AAAACATGCGGTGCATATATATATATATATATATATATATATATATATATATATGTATATATACACATATGCAGGATAGAGTAAGAATCATTTGACACCATTCAAGTCAACCCAACAGGATCCTTATAGAACCCTATAATAAACATGAATTTCAACTAAATATTCATCATAGACCATAATAAGTTACTAATATGCTTCATGTAACTAGGAATGCATCATAGATCTCTTAATTGAATTAATTTTTGAAATTTCACAAAATACATACACCTTGGAACTGAAGAAGAATAGAGGAACTTGAGATTGGTGAAGAAAAGGTCTTCACAAATTAAAAACCCACATACCTTAGCCAAAAATCTATGGAAAAAAGCACAAACTTTGAAGAAGAAATCTCAAAACCCTAGCTTTGCCTTCAATGGAGGACCTTAGGAATTTGGGAGGATTTGGAATTTCGGTTTTAGAAGAATGATTTTGGAATTAGGGTTAATGGGGTAGTATAAAAATTATATAGGGTGTCTTAGGAGTCAAAAACGATGTAGCATTAGGTTTAGGATGCGAGAAAATGACAAAAATACCCTTTATAAAAAAATTGGCTGGATCAAACCACAAAGGCCTAATTACAGGCCGTAGTTGAGTGTACATCTCATCCTGTATTCCTTGTAGCGCTGCAGCGTGAAGAGGGATTAAAAGGAGCAAACATGTTGGCCCTGACAGAGACAATACCTGAGTATGTGAGCCAATCAAGAGGGGTTATCACAATAAATTTTACCACGGGTTTTGATCCACCTCTGCGGTGTGACATTACTAACCCTTATCTATAGTCCCAGTACAACCTCCCTTTGATCTAGTTTGGTTAATTATATAAGAAAACATCAATCGAATCCTGTTAATTATTCTTTTTTCCTATTCATTACCTCTTTGATCCGTCAAGTAACACTAGACGAGTTCTAACATTGGTCATCCATTAAAAAATATTTTAGGTGAAGAGAATTAATTAATATATTTATACACACCTTTCAAGAATTACAAATTATCCGGTTTTACCTTGTTAGCTCTTCATGGTTCTCACAATCCTAGTTGTGAATTTAGCTACTCATAATTAATGTAGATGCAAGAATCATGATAAAGAATAACATAATTGAGAACTTACATGAATGAATTTAAGCATAAGAAATCCAACTCTTCAATGAAAATTACAATTATGAATTAAGAACACAAAATATTATTTATCTCTGACTAAAAGTACTAAATACTATGAACTACTACGAACTCTCTGCCAAACTTATCATAAAACAACCTAAAAACCTATTTATAATGTTTAAAATACAAAATTAATTCAAACTAGTAAAATTGACTTGGAAGGCTCTACGGGTCATAACATGTTCCATAGCCCGTAGTCGGGCTTTCATGGACTTCATCTTCAGAACTAGGTTGACTTCTACGAGACCCTTCTACGGGTCGTATAAGATTCTATGACCCATGGAGGATTTCACCTGATGACTTTCCAACAACTCTCCAATCTCTGATCCTCAAAGTACGACAGCTGATCTACGACTCGTATAATGATTTACGGCTCATCAACTCACTCGTAGATTAAATTTTTGAAAATCACTCTTCACTGGAATTTGCTACGACTCCCCTTCTACGACCTTTTGAATAATCCACGACCCGTAAAGGGTTTCGTGAATCCTCAAAAACTGCACTTTCAGTACACTTTGCCCCAAAATTATGTCAACCTTATAATCCTGCAAAATAAACATTAAAACATATTAAATCTAAAAACATTGCTTTAAGAAAACATAAAATTTCAAGTTTTAAGCATCAAAGGTGTTATATATTGGAATCACATCAACACCCTAGTCTACGAGACGTTTTATGAGCCGTAAGTCATTCCACGACTCGTAAGAAGGGTCTCGTGGACGACTTCGACAATATTTAATGAAGGGTGCTTTTGACTTTTTCAATCCTTCTAAGTCCTAAACTACATAATTTTGGTCCTCTTAACTACCCTAACCGACTTAATACCTATAAGAACTATTCCTAATTCATTCAATGACTTTAATTCTCAAATTTCTCTAAAAGGTTTCTAATATATTTCTCTCTCTAAGTCAAGAGTTCCATTGAAGCTAAAGCTTGAAGGTTGACTAAGGATTTTTCCAGATTCCTCACCTCAATTTTTAGGATTCTACTTGAGGTATATAGGGCCTCATTCATGGATTAGTTTCATCCATGAAGCCTAATCCAAAACCTTTTTTATCAAAAGTTTTATGATATTTTTGTATGGGCTTTTAAGCTATGATTCCTAATGTATGGATTATGATTTCTACATAATGATCAAGACTACTCATGCATGAATTATGATGAATTTTATGATGTATATGATTTTCAAGAAAAAATATATTATTTCAAAGTATGCATAATTTGGGCTTAATGATTTGAAGTGAGTTTCTTTATCAATGATCCAAAGTAATTTTTTATACATGTTTTACTCTATGAATTCTATCCAATTTCGTGATTTTGACTCAATTGCTCATGAACCCACACTTAGCCCTAGTCTCTTATGATAAAGCTATGAAGTTTCATGATTATGATATCAAGTATGCAAAAATATATTTTATGATAATGATGATGGTATGATAATGGCAATGACGATACTATGATGAAGAGGGTGATGAAAATCCTAAATATTTATGATGATGTTAAGGTGAGAATGTCTACCCACACTATGATGAAAGCAAAGTAAATGGACTATTCTTATGATATGATATTTTATGAAAGCTATACTGACTATTTATGAATTATGAAAGCATGATTTTAATGAAGTAGGAACTATGTTGAAAGTTATATATATGCATGATTTAAAGTATTTCATAGGATATGACTTAGCACCAAGAGGACTTTGGTAGATACCATAGTCTCATAACTATGTGCCGCCATAGGAATGATGTTTATGTTTATGCCTTAAAGGTGCGGTAATGGATCCATGTAACTTTTAATAGACACTCACCATGCTAGGATAGGTCCTAAAGGGTGGGGTCAAATGATGATTCTCATTGTGCTAGGATAGAGCCTATAGGGTGAGAATAGAGTTTACCTTGACAAAGTAGACTCCTCTTAACTTGATGAGAGTGAACATCGAGATTCCATGTAATAGTCTGCATGGTCTTATGAATGCCGGTTATGGTCCTATTCCCACGTATGTGTGTAATGATGATAAATGGATTATTTTTTATACTTCTTCATATGAAACTTGTATGCTCATGCATATTGTAGCCTTATTCTATTAATAATGATTATGCATATTGATATTATTGTGATATCCTTTATTTCATGGCATGCCTACATACTTAGTGCATTCTATGTACTAACACATGTTTCTTTATCTATATGACTCAATCATGTGGGAACGGACGACGAGGAGGCCATTCCATTTCATGGTTAGTTTTTGGATATTGAGTTTGAAGACTTGTTGGTGAGTTCCCTTGCTTCGGGAAAGATCCTTATGATGTTTCCTTTTATGTTGCGACTTTATATTTTATTTCTTGATGCGTATCTTGAGAGTGAGATAGTAAGCTATGTGCTAGTCCCCGCCAAGATCTATGATGTAGAGGCATGTTTTGAACTATGCATGGATGTATATTTCCCTATGAGAACTGTGACAGTTTACTTCTATATACTTTCGTTTGCTTATTCTCTTATGTATGCTTATCTTACCTTATGAATGCTATGATATGAACACGAGTCTTGCATGGGATGTCTTCGAGTGTCACATTCGCCGTGTTATGGCTAGGCCCTAGGTCTGGGTCGTGACAAAACTTGAGATGACCCAAGGCCAAACTACCCCCACCTTAAACCTTGGGGTGTGGCACCCTATACTTGTCAATCCTTTGATTTGAAACTTGAGATGAACCTTCGCCTTACAATCTTTGGCCTTGATAAAAATGGCCACTACCACCACTTGGTTTCACATTAGAGAACCCACTTTTAAAACCAACCCTTTTGAAATCCCTTATTTTTCTTTCATTAAGCTTTTCTTCCTCAATTTTTTCGGCATAAGCCAATATATGTCTATATCATTCACAAGCATGGTATTTTAACACTCTTTGACAACCAAGTTAGACACTCCCGATATAAATTTGCTCATCCTAGCACGGGGATCGACAATCAAAAAAGGAACATATTTGATAGTTTGGTGACCTTGAGGGCATACTCCCTCACACTCATGTTTCCTTATTTAAGATTGATGAACTCCATCAGCTTGACCTCCCTCAATTCAAGTGGAAAGAAATGGTTAGGAAATATGCTTTGAATAATTCACAATGAATCAAATCATCATCAACTCTATCAAATTTCCGTTGGGTGTACCAAATTTAAACCACTCCCTTGAGTTGGTAGGCCGTCAAATCTACTCTTTTTCAAAGAAACTCCCAATATGTCCACCGCGTTATACACCTCATCAATAAACTCTTGGGGATTCTCATCTATTTTTGAATCATATAATTTGGGAGGGTTTATTCTAGAAAAATCCCTTACTCTATACGCCAAAGTAGGAGCATTGGAAGGAGAAATGGTACCTTAGTTAGTCATGAATTGGGCCAACATGGTAATGGCAGTCTAGACTTCTGTATTAGTCAGTTGTTCCCCTAATGGATCATAGAGAGCTTGGACCTTATTTGCACAGACTTCTGTTAGCACATACACATTTCTCGGAGGCATCGTCTGAAAATCACGAAAACAACTGTTAGAGTGGGAAGTCTTAAGACGTATTACTTGCATGACTTAGGTTATGAAAGAAGTGAAGATGCCTAAAATGACTCATACCCTTCTAATCGTAAGTGTGGCACACTTTACACCGATGAATAAGACTCTACTTAACGAGATCCCAGAAGGAATTTCAAACTAGTCTTCCTATCATATCATAAGCATTCATAGGCACTAAGCAATAAAACATAAATTAAAATATAGGCATAATACTAAGAAAACATAAGAGTGTATGAGGAGTACTAGCTAATATGAATCCCAAACAACATGTCCAACAATGCTTCTAAGTATAAGACTAAATGGGGGCTAAGACATGTTCCTAACTCACCCTCAAGAAAAGTACTTTCGTAGTCTCAAATTGACAATAAGATAAAGCTGAAATAGAAGTTGTTTGTCCCCAAAGCATGAGGACTCACTAAAGTCATCAATTAAGATCTAGATCAAGCCATGAATGTGAGGAGGAGGAAAGTCATAGTTTCCTATATTGGGACATAATGTATGCATTAGTATATTTGAATATACTAAGTATGTAGGGATGCAATGAAATAACAACTATACGGTACAATTTATCAAGTAAAATACATGCTAAGATGATTAAGTAAGGGCATAGATGGTAGTGAGTGAAAAATGCACTAAAATCATAAATAACATCATGTGAAATAATTATGCAAGATCATACATATGTGGGAAGTAACCACAACTAAGACCATGCGAGCTATAATATGGAATCTCAATATCTATCCTTACATCGGAGAAAAGGGAGACTACTTTTCAAGATAGAGATCTACCCCTCTAAGTGAGTAACATAAACTAAATGAATCCACTAGTAAAACTCATATTGGTAACATAAATCTGTGGTGGCATGTAGTCATGAGACTAGAAGCTCTATGTAAAGACCCTATAAATTGAGTCCTCATTTCAAGCCTCATTTGGTGCTAAGTCAAATTCCATAGAATACATATCATATAAATCCTACTAGATCATATATTCATAAGCTTAATCATAATTTGATAGTTCATAACTTCAATAAATAATAATAGCTCATTTTCATAAATTTAGCAATGTGGGTATAAGTATTCTATCACCACTAATCATAATTCTATTTGAGGGAATTAGGATCCTAGGTCATCTTTTAGGATCCTATGTCTCCCCTAGGGATCTTAGGTCACCTTCAAAGATCCTAAATCCCTATTCATAAGCTTGCAAATTTTCATAATCATGTCATCAATTGTAAATTAGGAAAAAAGTATGGGTTCACAATCAGTAGGCTTAAAATCAAGTAATAAAAATAGATTCATGTATAATCATATAATATATGCTTAATTGAATCTAGATTGAAGGAACCCATCATAGTTTCCATAAACCCTAAGTAGCTTATAAATGAAATTACTCATAAATCATGTAATTCATCTAACTTGATATGATCAATTTCTGTGTAAGTAAATAATTTCAATCTAAATTATAAGGCGTGCAAGTAAAAGCAAGTCACAAAACTCTTGAAATTTTCTATGCTTAAACTTGATGAACAGGGATGAAATTGAAGGGGCTCCATCGGTGAAGGTACCCATGGTTAAAAACCCACAAACCTAAGATGAAAATCAAGCAAAACTCTTAAAAAAATGTGGCAGAATTGGATGAAATTCTAGTTGTTATGCTCTTGAACCTTGGAAAGAATTTAAGAGGAAGAAAATCTTTAGAGACTTGAAATTTTAGTGAATGAAATGTAGTTAGAGTGATTTTGGTAGTATAGGACAGTAAGGGTTGTTTTTAGAAATCAAAATGACGTAGTTTATGACTTAGGATAGGAGAAAATGACCAAAAAGCCCTTCATTAAAAATTTTCGGAGAGGTTCTACCGATCTTAAATCAATCTATGATCCATAAACTAAGGGTCTTAACAAAAAGGCAACTTCCAGTGTTTCAGGATCTCAAATCGCAAAGGGTCTTTTAGGACCTGTAGTTCCATTAAGGGGCTTGTCCTGTTCATTCATTGAAGAAAAAATTATATAAATAGTCAAGATTTTCAACTTATTTATTAAAAATGGCTATCCTTTTAAAACATTATTAATTACAACTACATTTTAATTAGATGACAAATTAAAAGTATCCTAATATAATTATTTTTTTAATTCAACTTATTGACAGTTTTTTGTTTAAAAAGAATTAAAAATTAAAAATCAATTCCCTTCTCTCTCCACTTTTCACCATTCCCACTATTCCCCTTTCCATTCTCACGACCTTCTCTCTTTGCGTTTTTTTTTAAAATGAAATTTCATTTCTAAAAGAACTTAAATTGATTCAGGTAACAAATCTTCACCATATATTACGTTTGTTTTTAGTTTTTTTTAATAATTTTTTTTACATTCTTGTGCTTATTTTCAATTTCTATATTTCATCTAGGGTATGGGTAGCGGAGTTCAATTTTGCAATACAATATCATATTCAAAGAGGATTACCATATTTATTCAAGGATTGATGGCTAATGTAGGCTCTGTGCTTGAGTTGAAGAAGAGATGAGATCGAAGAATATATCAAATTCAATACGAATGCAGAGTATTGATCAAGATCTGATGATGAAGAAGAACAAAATGTGAAAGATATTGGTGAAGATCGAAATGGGGAAGAACAAATTGATGATGAGGCACTTAATTTTATTTCTCAATATTATAAGTAAAATGTTAATTTAAATTAAATTTTCTCATCCTTTTTTATGTATATATGTGTTTGCATATGTATAATTTGTCCATTTCATAACTTAGAGAGAATTTGCATTTTGTTCTTAATTTGTATTATGTATAAATTGATTCTTGTTTTTTCCAGTTGACTGTATCCTAGTCATCAGTCTGATTTGTATCTTAATGTTATGAGGATACTTTTTATATATATATATATATATATATATATATATGTATGTATGTATGTATATATTGTATGTATGTATGTATCCTAATTACAAGATTAGTTTGTATCCTATGATTTGTATTCTAAGGTTATTTAAAAGTCTTAACAAGATACTTACCATTTGTATTCTAAGGTTATTTTCTATTTTGTATGTTGATATCTGTCAATATATTTATAAGATTGATTTGTATCCTATGTCTACTAAGTTTCATATTTTGTATATCTGGACTAAGTTTTTTCCTTCGTATTCTCTTTTTCGTCGAAGTTTTATATTCCTTTTTGTTTTCGCATTTTCATTCAATTCACTAAACATGAAAAATGTATTCCTTTTTTTATTATTCTTTTTATATTTTATATACATGTATAAGATTCTATTGTATCCTTTTTATATTTGTATTCTTTTGTTTTATATCCTTTTTATTTTTATATGTATGTATAAGATTTTATTGTATCTTTCTTTTTAACCTTTTTATATTTGTATTCTATTGTTTTGTATCCTTTTTATATTTTACATACATGTATAAGATTCTACTATATCCTTTTTTTTAACCTTTTTATATTTGTATTCTATTGTTTTGTATCCTTTTTATATTTTATATACATGTATAAGATTCTACTATATCCTTTTCTTTAATCTTTTTATATTTTGTATTCTATTGTTTTATATCCTTTTTATATAAATGTATAAAATTTTGTTGTATCCTTTTTCTAACCATTTTATATTTATATTATATTGTTTTGTGTGTCATTCTAAGGCACTTACATTAATTAATATGGTATCCTGATGACACTTTTATTTTGTATTTCTTTGCTTTATACTTGTGTTTTCTTCACCAAGAACTTTATTTGGATTGATTTTAAAATACCTGTATCGCATATGACCAAAAAAACTAAAGATATTTGATAGATTCAGACGAAAAAATAAAAAAAATTGAAAAATTGAGTAATCTGTGTATCACTTGTTGTGAAACTGACTAAAAAACCAGCAGTAAAGTCTAGAAAGGAAAAAATTAACATGGTTATTTAATAATGGAAAGTTGGCGTGACTAATGAGAATTAATTAAGGGATGACAGTTTTCATTCATTTTTTCAAGAAACATTTACCATATATGTATATATTATAATCATGATTTCCTCTAACTAATTAATTATAAATTGTATTCTAATGATTATTTTATAAAAACGAAATAGAGAAATCAAATTAGTAGCAAGTAAAATGTAGATATTTTTAATAAATACCCAAATTGTAGCTAGAAGGTCCTATTAAATGCCTAAATAAGAGTATTTTGATAAATTTCTCTTCATAGAAACACTTTAGAAACTCAAATTTTGGGTTGGAAACCATAAGACAAATTTTACAACTTGTCAATAGTACCACGACCCATAAGAGGTCTCGTCCTGTTGATCCTAGTCTTCACTTCTTTGAACCCTAACTATGACTTCAATCCACGACTCATACATCTAAATACGGTCCATAAATAACCTTCATAAATCACCCCCAAAATTTTTAAATTTATGAGTCATAGATTGGGCTCGTAGTCTCTGGAACCAGAATTCAGTTCTGCACTTTTCTCCTATATTCTAACCTTTTAATGTATGAGATATTACACCAATATTAATATTGTTCAATATAAATTTCATGTGAATTTGGCCTATATTTGTCAGGTGTTTCATTTTCCTTTATTCAATTTTATTTTCATAAATTTCAATTGAGCCTTAAACTAGTATAGATCCTCGAAGACCTGAGCTTCGGCTTAGGGCCTTGCTTATGATGTGATTTAAGACGAGTATTTTTTCTGAGTTATGTGGGTGACTTTAGACTAGGTTTGAGCCTTAGATACTTATTATGAATTTTATTGCCCTCGTAGCTAAGTATGACTTCTAGTGGGGCTTATTCTCAAATAGTGTACATTGTGATAGTGCCTGAGGCCTGAGTGACTTGTTGTAGCCATAGGTTTGATTTAGTTATGCTCGGACGTAGATTGGGGCTTATGGTTTTTGGGTTAGGCATTGATCCTAGAACTAATTTCTCCCACTACTTGATTTTAGCTGCCTGAAATTCTTTAGCTGTATATTTTGTTGTATATATGCTTATTGGATTATAGTTGTTCTATATTATTGGGCCTGATGCCTTGTTCGAGGAGTAGTTGGACCTCAGATTAGTTTCCTCAGTCTTCATAAAGTAGAGATAAGGATTTGATTTTCTAATTTTATGTGTCTTATTTGCATACTGGTGATGGCATCCATTGCATTAGTTGCTCATTGTCACTTATTTTGTGGTAAGATTTTGGTTCATGCATTGATTCATCATTATCATGTATGGAGAAAGAGAAAGATTTTCATACTATTACAATAATAACAACATATCGAGTGAAATTTCATAAGTGGGGCATGAAGAGGGTAGAGTGTATGCATACCTTACAACTATCTCACGAAAGAGAAGTTATTTTCAAAAGATTCTCCACTCAAATATATCATCCCCAAAAGCAGAAAAATAATTGACATAGGATAGAGACTAAACAAAGAGCAATATCAAATTCTACTAGAAAAAAAAATTGACGAGCAATATCAACACAATTTATAAAAACACAACTAATCTATGACAAACTTACTAACCTTCTACCATCACAATGCAAGACAACAACCTACCTCCACTAGCCTACTAACCTTCTACCCTAATATGCGACCTTTATTTCTTTCTATATAAGGTCATGTCCTCAGTGATATGAAGTCTCACACCTTCTAACGAGAGCGTCGACACCCCTCCTTTACATATGTCCAAACCATCACAATCTCATTTCTCTCATCTTATCTGTCATAGAGGCCACCACCACCTTATCTCGAATAACCTCATTCCTAATCTTATTACTCCTTGTATGTCTATACATCCATCTCAATATCCTCATCTATGCAACCTGCATCTTTTGAACATGTGATTTTTTACTGGACAATACTCCACCCAATATAATAGAGATGGTCTAACTATCATTCTGTAAAACTTATCTTTAAGTTTAAAAATTAATTTCAAACTTATTTTTTCAAGAGTTGTACCATTTGAATTACCTAAAATTTAGATTTTGATACTTATGAGGCATCGAGGATATACTTTTTTTTTACTTGAGACTATAGAGGCATTTGGGGTAACTTTAGTTTTATTATTTGATTGGTCAATGCATCAATACCATTTTTACATTGATATGACTATTACTATTCCTTCAGTATCACTGACAAAGATGATTATAAGATCTAGTTTAGGCCAAGGGGGTGTATACATATTACCCGTGCCTCCATGGAACATTTTTGTCATGAGTATCATTGTATCAGATGGAGGTGTCGCATGGGTCCTCCTTGTTAGCTGGGTGGGGGTAGGCCTATACACTTATGGATACATGTTTTGGAGAGGTTGACATACATATCTTGCATTCACAAGAATCGCCTATCATCAGTATATTATTTGTTGTTTAGCACCTCAAGTAGTATGGAAAGCTGGTTGAGCTAGTTTACTAATTCCACCGACCGATAGTATGGGAAGTCAGTTGGTTATTATTTGACTATATTGCACTAGTATTAGAATGCTAGCTTTAGACTAGTGAGACTTGCTTGGTTTAGATGTGATACTCTTCATGTTAGGTTGAATTGGATTAGTCCCTAGGTTGTTAGGTTATTTGTATGTACTCAGTGATTTTTCTATCGCTTGTAGCTTATTGAGTAAACTCTATAGTCTGTCCTTCTTTCTAGAGTGGTAGACCCGTTTCTCCCAGATACATTTTTCATCTCATCTTCTTGACCTTGTGTATCTTGTTCTTTATCTTTCATTTTTTGTTCTATTGTGACTCTATCTATTGTCTAGTTACTTATGTTGTACTTACCTTATTTATATGTTATTTATACTTGCTTTATCTGTGGAGCTCAATTGGCCTTTGTCTATTGGGTACTATCTGTTTGATACTCATATTATACTTTTGCCTCCTGCAGATTGTAGTGCGAGTCTTCATTGTTAATTGGCTTCCGTGTAGACATATTGTAGATTTTGAAGATTGGGGTGAGCTCCTAGCATCCAGAGTTGCTGATTTTCATCTATTTTTGTTTAGGTTAGTCCTTATTTTGTATTCATAGATAGCCTATAATGATCTTGTATTTGTAAAAAACTTTGTACTCTTGTTTTGTGTATTAGATGCTTGATTACTGATTAAGGTGGGTTCTTATATATTATTTCTTCGGTCTTTTATTTCTTCTTCTTATTTGACAGTTTTTTTACTTCTTATGGTTGTCTTCCACAAGATAGTTTGTTACCTACAGTTTCAGGCTATGGGTTAGGCTTACCAACTTGTGGATAATAGTAGGTATTATCACGGCCTGAAAGGTGGGGTCGTGACAACTGAGTTTTGCTTTGACAACATATAAAATTATGTATTGGGCCTAATTTACACCCCAAAAAACTAATTCAAAGAGAGAATGATTATCCAAATCTTATATGGAGATTAATCACTAATTAACTATTTGTATGAGATTTTTTCATTTTTTTATCAGTTTTTGGATCTTATTAGGAGAAAATTTTGCTTTATTCATGTGAAATTTTATGTGACCATACAGTTTTGTTACAGTTTTGGAGGAACACAAATACATGGAATATAAAGATGAAAGCATATGGGGTATTCTATTCTCATTTGGGTGTTAGGTTCTTGAGACAAACTTTATATTGTACTACTCACGCTTGATGTTTTTTGTCACTTGAACTAATTAGTTGATTCTCTTGACGTCAAAATTAAAGGAGATGAAAGGATATAACTCGATCTCAATGGAAACAATTATATCGGGTTGAATAGGATTGTGACGGAATATTGAAATTTAAGTTTAGTGGTGTAATCAATGAATAAATAATGATTGATACTCAAGTCATTTCTACAAAAGAAAGCTTCAAATATATAAGGTCAATAATCTAAGAAAACCTGGAGATTATATTGATGGTAATGTTACACATTGTAGTAGAGAGGGGTGGATGAAATGAAAATTTACATCCGGTCATGTTTTGTGTAATAAAAATGTGTCATCAAGCCTTATGATATGTTTTTTTATAAAGTGTTGATTAGAAAAACTATATTTTGTATGGGGTGAAGTGTTGATCGATCAACAACTCACAGGTTTAATTAGAAGATGAGAGTAGCAAAATAAAGGATGTTGGGATGAATCCATGGTTAAATTAAGAGAGATAGGATCATGAACAAATTAAAGCTATCAGAGATAAGGTGAGAGTGTCTCGCAGTGGACAAGATGACGGAAACTGAGATGGTTTGAACATATAAAGAGAAGATGCACAAATACCCAAGTGATCATGAGGTGTGAGAAATTGGTCATAGTGAGTATATGGAGAGGTACAAGAGGTAGGCCAAAGAAGTCTAGTGGAAAGGTGATTAGGCATGACATGATACACATGCAATTAATAAGGACATGATCCTATATAAGAAGACATGGAGGTCGAGAATAATGGTTGAAGGTCAGCAGGTAGGCGAGCATTGTCTAGTTTTCTTATTAGTTTTTGTTATTTTCTTTATTTCATTTATCATATTATTTATTGTTGTTATTGTTCTCTTCTTTATTGTTATTGTAATTGTTTTACACGCTTATTTTTAATATGTTTTACTTGAGGCAAGGATCTATAAATAATCTCTATATCTTTATAAGTGAGATTATATTAGCTATGTTAGTGTTGTTGACTATTAGCCAGAAAAGGGGGTGCGGTGGGGGGTGGGGGACGATGCTATAGTATATCCTTATTTTCATATTTTAGGTCTTTTAAAGTTTTTTGCATGTCATAAGAGTATAGTTGTAATCGTAAGTCTTTTAACTGTATTGATCATAAGATAGAGTATTTATCTAAATTATGATTTATCTCTCCTTTTAACGTCACACTTATATTAACCCTCTAATATAACCCTTCTTCGTTTTTATCTAAATAACATAAAATATTTTGATACAGATATTCAGTTCGACTAAATAACAACAATATTTGGCATGATAAGATACGTAATAAATATAAAATAATTGATTTCCTATTGGAATAACCTCTAGAAATTAAGAAAATCCAAACGAATAAAACTTTGATGTATGAAAAAAGAGTAGAAAGAAAAGAAGAAAGATTTAATCTTATCAAGCTCAAGTTGGTTTATGAACCATTATAAGTGCCCTAAGCATTACCTTAAAACTCAAATATATCATGTTTTGTTTTTTTGGTACCAAGAGAATCAAAACATTCAATGAAACGTAGATACAAATCATTTGCACTATAATAATACATTTTAGTGCAGAAAATTAAATCTATATTACTAGTATGTATTGGAAGAATAAAAGCCATTTGGATAGAAAGATTCCAAAAGGATTTGCCCATCTCTTTAATTGCATCAATAGAATCTAACTTTAGAGATTTTTATTTTCTCCCTACCCAAAAGAAAGGATTCTTTTATATGTAATTCATTTTCTTTGGCACTAGATACAACCATGAACAATCTTTTGGCCTTCCTTAAATAGTAAAAAGACAAATCAAAAGTTAACTTATAAATATTAATAATTGAGGGATATATAACTCAATTATATTTTGATGAAAAATTTACAAGAATAGGCACTTTAAGACTAGGAATTACAAGGAATTTTTTATTTTTAAAAATAACAAATAAATTATCAAAGTATACCACTTTTTCCTTTCCCAAGACCAATCAAATCAACTTGTCATCAACATCAATTAATACCAACAAATATTTTTTGCCTATTTTGTAATTATGAATTGTTATTTTTGTGTAAATAAGAAAAAGTTGGTAAGGTCATGTAATTTGGTATATAAAAATATATAGTTATATTTTTTACCCTATTTTGATAGTGGAAGCATGCTAAATTCCAACATGCTGGTGAAAACATTTCTTTTCGTTACTTATTTTTACTTATCAACTATACTAAAAATAAAATTTTATTTTAATTTGTCAACTTTAACAATTTATCGGAACACGTTTGGCTTTCGTCCAAAGTCAAAAATTTCTCCTTCTCTTATATGGACATCACACCCTCCAAAATATATATATATAAAAAACAAATAGAAAATATCTGAAAAGATCTCACTCTATAGACCAATTAAGTAGTATTGTAAATAGCATTGAAATAAAAGAGAATGTATTCACTTATCTTTGGCATAGCCTCAATTATTATAGACACAGAGAACAAATAAAGCATCATTCTTCTCAATAATAGTACATTCTATAAAAGAGATGTTTTTTATTCTAATTGATAATTGTTTTGGATAAAGGTTGTGATTTATTGACATTTTTCAGACACACAACAAAATTACAAGTATTTTTTATCATGTTTGACATGGAGCACCGCCCATTTTCATAGGAAGAAACATATTCCTCATATATACAATTAATGCATTTTTCGTCTCTCTCTTTTAAGCAAAATGAAAATGATATAACAATCTTTTTTACCTCAAATAGAATGTGGTTTCAGAACAACCAACTCGATTCATACAAGTAATTAAGAATACTGCAATCTACATAAAAAGGTCAAATTTAATAGGTTCAACTTTCTTTAATTTCCAGAAGATAATCACTTCAATTCCCTTAATTAAAGGTTGCACGTGTATATGTTGTCTTCAATTAATAATGATAATTGTGTAGTACAAACTCTAATTTTTCCAATGAAATAACTTCAAACAAATTTCATATAATTAAAGTAATATTCAATATGAAGTTAGATCAATTTTTAAGAACAATCTATTCGATGAAAGGAGAAAGGAGTCAAGTCTTTTGAATTCACAAAGTTTCTGTAAGGAAATTATTCCCCTCAAGTACCCCAAATTATGGAATATATCCTCCCAGGAAAAAATGACTCACGACAAACAAATAATGGTACCTCAAATTTGTTGTCCAACGAATCACTCAATGGCTTGTAATCACACTTGAATTTTTAAAACAGAACATTTTCCTTGTGAAACTTGTTTTAAACCTTTCTACCAAAAGTTCTCTTTGTTTTCTCTCAAGTTCTTCCAATATCTGAGAAGGATTCAGATATTGATAGTCACTAGGATGGTATAATGATTCGTGTATAGTAGACGAAAGATTGCACCTAAATATAAAAGGTTGCATGAATGTTCATGAATGAAATGAATTCATTCATAGTTGCAACTTTCATATTTTTTCAATACACCAATCTTTATACAATGTACCATTTTGCATTCACCCATTATACATTGAACCTAACAATCCCCTAACATGAATGGGAATGACTATAACACGAAAGATAGTTATACATGGACTCGTGTGTGATTACAAACAAAGACTAGTTGTATCGAGATAAGTGGGTTTCCCATTGAACTTTTTGTGGTGAACTTATATCGGATGCACTCCATCAATCGGTAGATGCGATATCTTTGAATCGTCGAACTTGAATGTACCATTAGACAATATAAGTCATACAACCAGTCTTTTACCATCTATGGTTCTCACGATTTTGTTCATTTCAGCCATGAACACTTTTCAATTTCATGAGAGCTTAGAGAATCGATCTTTATTAACATTCTCCTTGAATGGGTTCCATTTCACTCCCAAATAGGTGATTTCTAAATGTTTACTCCCGTAGAGAAATTATTTGGTCATACCTTACCAAACTTAGAAATCATTAAAAAGTTTCAGTATAAACTTTATCCTGATTACTGAACATTGTCTTCATCATGAGAATGGGTTAGATTATTTGACAATGTTGGACCGTCAAACACAACTTTGTTTGATCTCCATGAACCTAGCTCTTGTGATCTTCAGTCTGCTAGGTAGAGTTACCATCATGCTTGACTTGTCCTAGGCCTTAAACCCATCCTCTTAGATGACCTTCAACTCTCTCTCTAGTTAGGCCTTTTGTAAGTGGATCTGACACATTATCTTTTGACCTTATATAGTCAATTATGATAATTCCACTAGAGAGTAGTTCTCTAACGGTATTATGTCTCTGTCTTATGTGACATGATTTACCATTGTGCATCATGCTCCCTGCTCTACCTATTGTAGTCTGACTATCACAATGCATGCATACAGGTGCTAATAGTTTAGGTCAAAAAGAAATATCTTCTAAGAAATTTTGGAGTCATTCAGCTTATTCACCAACTTATTTAAAGCGATGAACTCATACATATTTTTTTGGATGATTTTCAAGAAACTGCTTCACCACCTAGAGTAAATATATATCCACTTGTAGATTTTACGTCATCTGATCTAGTTATCCAGTTTGCATCACTATATCCTTCAATTACTGTTGGATATTTGTCATAATGCAAAACATAGTTCTGAGTAGTTTAAATACCCTAAAACTCTCTTCATTGTCATCCAGTGAGTTTGATTGGAATTGCTCATGTACTGACTCAGCCTAATAATAGCACATGTTATATCTAGTTGTGTACAGTTCATGATATACATCAAGCTTCCCAATACTCTCGCATAGTCCAATTGTAAGTCACTTTCACAACTATTCTTTCTAAGTGTAAAGATCACATCCATTGGAGTCTTGGCAATCTTGAAATTCAAATATCTTAACTTGTCAAGTACCTTTTCAATATAATGAGACTGTGACAAAGCCAAATTTTGTGGAGTTTGAAGAAATTTGAATCTTAAGATAACATCTCACTCCAAGCTCTTTCATTTTAAATTTACTAGCAAGCATTTGCTTAGTAGCATTTATGTCAGCTAAGTCTCTACTGATGATCAACATATCATCAACATACAAACGAACAATGACCTTATGATTTGGAGTGTCTTTGATGTAAACACATTTATCACACTTATTAATCTTAAATCCATTTGCCAACATAGTTTGGTCAAACTTTGTATGCCACTGTTTTGGTGCTTGTTTCAGTCCGTAGAGTGACTTTACAAGTTTGCATACTTTTCTTTCTTTACCAGGAACTACAAAATTCTTAGATTATTCCATGTAAATTTCTTCCTCCAACTCTCCATTTAAGAAATCAGTTTTTACATCCATTTGATGTATTTCAAGATCATATATTACTGCTAGTGCTACCAACATCTGAATAGATGTAATCCTAGTCACTGATGAGTATGTATCAAAGTAATCAAGACCTTCCTTTTGTTTGAAGCCTTTGACTACAAGTCTTGCCTTGTACTTGTCAATAGTATCGTTTGCCTTCATTTTCCTTTTAAAGATCTATTTTTATCCTAAAGACTTATTTCCCAGAGGAAGATCAACCAACTCCCAAGTATGGTTATTCAAAATTAATTCAATTTAACTATTGATAGCTTCTTTCCAAAAGGGTGAATCCACAGAGGACATTGCTTCTTGGAAGGTCTGAGGCTCATTATCAATGAGAAATGTAACAAAATCTGCCGCAAAGGAAGTAGCAGTCCTTTGAAGCTTACTACGCCTTGAATTTTCTTCATTTTGTATATTTCTCTTTCGTTCAACTTGAGGTCATTTAGAACATCCACTAGACTGTTCAAATCTAGCTTTATACGGATAAATGTGTTCAAAGATAAATATCTGAATGTTCAGATTTATGAACTAAAAATCAACATGTTTTACTGTTTCTAGCATATATAATAAATGCACAGTTCACAGTCTTTGATCCTACTTTTCAACCTTTTCGGCATAGGAACTTAGACTTTTGCTAGACACTTTCACACTTTGAAATATTTCAAGTTGGATTTCTTTTCTTCCATTTTTCATATGGAATTGATTGCGTTTTTCTATGGGGCACTCTATTGAGTATTCAATTTGTTGTAAGGATAGCTTCCCTCCACAAGTTTTGCGGTAAACCTGAACTTATAATTAAGGCATTCATAATTTTCTTTGGAGTTCGATTTTTTCTTTCTGTAATCCCATTAGATTGGGGTGAATAAGGAAAATTCATTTGATGTATAATTCCATTTTTCAAACATGTTTTTACAAATAAAGATTCATATTCTCCGATCCTATCACTTCTTATCATTTTTATCTTTTTATCCAACTAATTTTCAACTTCAGTTTTATATTGCCTAAATATTTTAATTGCTTCATCCTTACTTTATAGCAAATATATAGCAATATCTAGTGCAATCATCTATAAAAGTTATGAAATACTTTTTCCCACCACGTGTTGGTGTTGATTTCATTTCACAGATGTTTGTGTTAATCAAGTCTAAAGGATTGAAATTCCTTTCAACAGACTTATAAGGATGCTTAGCAAACTTAGCTTTCACACATATTTGACATTTTATTTTATTGCACTCTAAATTAGGCAGCACTTCTAAACTAATCAGTTTTTGCAAGGTTTTATAATTGACATGTCTCAAACGTTCATGCCATAAACCACTTGACTCAAGCAAATAAGTCGAACAAGAACTTTTATTATCAGCAATAACCATTACATTGAGCTTAAATAGACCCTCACAAAGGTAGCTCTTTCCTACATACACATCATTTTTACTAATTACAATTTTATCAGAAATAAATACATATTTGAATCCAATTTTAGTAAGAAGTGAAGTAGAAATCAAGTTCTTTCTTAATTTAGGAACATGAAGCACATTCTTGACAGTCACCACCTTGCCAAATGTCATCTTCAAGAGAACTTTGCCCATTCCTTCAACCTTTACAGTTGTCGAGTTTGTCATGTAGATTTTGTCATCACATTGAGTAGGCTCATACGATGCAAAAAAATCTTTTTTGGCACATACATGGCAGGTGGCACCAGAATCTATCCATCACTCTCTTGGGTTGCCAACAAGATTTTTAGAAAGCATGACACATAAATTGTCCTCGAATTCAGTAATATTTTCTTGATCTTTCTTCTGTGCTTTCTTTGGAGTCTTATAATTTGTAGCCTTGTGATCATTTTTGTCAAAAGTAAAGCAATTACCTTTGAATTTCTTCTTAGGTTGACTGCTTTGTTGCGTAGAATTGGTCTTTCTCTTCTTAGACCTTCCATTTTCAAAAATATTAGCTCCTAATATTGCTGAAATTCTATGAGATCTTTTCTCATCAGCTTTATTGTCCTCTTTAATTCTCAATATTACAATTATATCTTCTAGGTACATCTCATTTCGCTTATGCATTAAGTAATTTTTGAAGTCCTTCCACAAAGGAGATAATGTAACGATCGAAAATTTTCAAAATTTATAATGGTTGGTCAAGGTGAGTGCTAAATTGGTCGTGGTTGAATTTTGATAGTCATGGGTTGTATTTAAGTGGCCGGATTCAAAACGGATTGTTTGGTGAGATTGTGAGGTCGGTTGGGCAGTGAACTTTGAAAGATCATAACTTTTGGTGCGAGTTGAAATGTGTAGGCTGCTATATATCCAATTGAAGCTCTTTGATTTATCTTTGCAACGCAACTAGTTTCACTCAATTCAAAGTTCTTATATGAAAGTTATGGTCAAAACAGTGAGACTTCTTGTGATTGGAAGGACGCTGGGGGAACAAGGTTCTGAATTTGGGCTAAGGAATGGACAACGGACCATTTGGTAGTCCACGATCCATAGGGGTGCTCGTGGAGTGGTCCAGTGATCTCATTGAGGCCAGGCTCCCAGTCATGGTCCAAGTAAAGTCCCACGGACTACCTCACGGTCCGTATGACCCTTCACGAGCCGTGAAGGGTCCCGTGGAGTAGGTCAGAATATTGGCCAAGGTTCGGGGATGGATTCCGGACCAAGTGATGCTCTACGGATAAGTACAAGATCCGTGTGCAGCTACACGATCTGTGAGACCCCCCGTGGAGTGATCCCAAAAGTGCCCCGAGAGTTCAAACCGAAGTCGAGGCCACGTGTAGCCTCATGGTTAGGTACACGGGCCGTGTACCAGTAAACGGCCACTGTAGCCCTTCCGTATGGCACTGTTTTCAGTAAATTAATCCATTTTATTAATGGTTAATTCATAATTTAATTAGATTATATGTCTCTTTTAAGCTTTCTAAGGTCCCCTATATCTCCTAAATCAAACCCTAAACCCTTTTCATCCATTATAACACCCCTAAAGTCTCTCCAAAATTCTCTCAATTCTCTTGACCTCCATTGATGAAAGCTTGAAGAAATTTAGAAAAATTCATATCTCTTGCAATCCCATTCAATTCTTTTAATTAAACTCAAGGTATGTGGTTTGATTCATGGATTACCTTCCATCCATGAAGATCCAAAAATCCTTCTCTTTAATTTATGAATTTTAGCCTCCTTTGATTATAGGTTCTTTAATTCTTGAAGTATTTCATTGCATTGAGTTGTGGGATGTATAAATTAGGTGATTTAATGATGATTTAAGTTTAAATTTTATGAAATGCATGAAAATTCTTGAAGGATCATTGTGCATGTCCCTTAATGGTTTAATATGCATGGATAATTCATATTATGTTTTGAATTGGGATTTTATCATGGATTATGTTGAATTATCTATTGAATTATGGTTTTAAGGTTTGAATCCTCCATTACCCATGCACTTGATTTCTCATTCATAGCATATGCATTGAATATTGGCTATGATGAAACTCTTGTTAAGGGCATGACCCTCTTGTTATGATATGATATGTTAAGGCTTGTGATCACATAGTCTCTTGTTATGGCTCTTTGAGCATTATGGGTGCTTGCACCACTTTGATATGTTATGAAGGCTTGTATGATAAGCTATATAGATGAGTTACTCTTATTGCATTGATATGGAATGGTTTTGAAAATTCTAGTTGGCTTTTAGCCTAAGTATGGATATGGATTTGATCATGATTTGGTTTTGTCAAAAGATGCATAGTTTTGAAAAGAATGTCAACTCTCCATTTTGAAAGGCTTGCATGGTTATATATATATGTATTCTCGTGGGATGAGGCTTAGCACCAAGGGATTGGAGTCGGGGTGGACTATCTCCAAGGTTCCATACTACTTTTCGTCAAACCATGTATTAACATGGGATTTCTCCCTAGATGGGATGACTTTTTTATTTCCCCTTGTTGAAGAGTGATTAAGTACCTACCTGGCAAGTAGTCTAATTCCAAGTAGTAGCTCGCTTGGTCTCTTTTGTGTCGGTTGAGGTCACACCCCCACTATAATATGATCTTAGGTTGCATTTCATGCATCATGGCATGGCATATCGTTATAATATATTCCTCTTGGCTATGTGCATTCCTTTCGTATCACTTGTCCCCTTGCCATCTTATTTGGTCTTACTATATTGCCATATGCATTGCATGCCCACATACTTAGTACATATTTTGTGCTAACCAATATTCTTTATCTAAATGTTCTAACCATGTAGGGACCGACGATGACTTCTATCTTCCGGCGAACGATGAGTGATACCTTTGGAGTTACTAGCTTGTGGTGAGCCTTTTTGTTCAAGGGCAATAGTCACCCTCTATCTTCCTTGTATTCGTTATTTTCTTATTTCATGTATTGAGGGTGAGCCCCAAACTATCTCGAGGCCCCGCTCATTCTAGGTAGAGGCTATGTTGGACACACTAAACTCTTGTACGTTGTATTGTGTTTTATTGGGATATTACGACTATTGGGAATTGTTATGGAAATGATGTTCGTTTATGCTTATGATTATATTTATGGGATTGTGAATGTTGTAAATATGCTTATGTGGAAATTCCCCTAACCCGGTATGCCCCCATAGCTTGAGTCCTACCTACCCGCCCCTTAGAAATACTTGCTATGTGCTATGTGATTCATGCTCATCCCACTCCTGGCAACATCCCCATAGCTTGAGTCCAAAGCCCCATTTTCTCTAGACTTATGTGATATATGTTGATGCTTCCGCACTTCCGAACTGATGATGTGTGTAATTATGCTATGATGGCTTGATTGAGGACTTTCGGGTTCTCCTTCGCCATGTCACACCTAGGCCCTCTATCCGGGTCGTGAAAGATAACTTCTCAATCATAACAGCTACTTGGAAGGCCTGATTAATCACTAGACCTTTTGTGAGGAGATCATTGATAATCGCTTGTAATTTCTGAACTTGAGTAACCACAGATTTGTTATTTATCATCTTGTAGTCCAGAAATTTTACCATGATGTATTTCTTCAATCCAGCATCCTCTGTCTTATACTTCTTTTCTAAAGCATCTCAGAGGTCTTTGGAGGGTTTTATATTACTATACACATTGTACAAGTCATCATGAAACTCATTCATAATATAGTTCTTGTATAAGAAATTAGAATGCTTCCAAGCTTCAATAACCATAAAGCGTTCATCTTCCGGAGTTGACTCCGCTAATACAGGAACACTTTCTTTGATGAATCGTTGAAGATTCAAAGTAGATAAATAAAAAAGCATCTTTGCTGCCAGCTTTTAAAATTCATACCTTTCATGACCCGGTTAGGGGGTCTAGATGTGACATGGCGAAGGAGAACCCAAAGGCTCTCGATCAAGCCATCATAGTACCAAA
>JBCEWC010006426.1:0-23055 GCA_038996855.1 Solanum aculeatissimum
CTTAGGATCTTAAGAGAGTGTATAGGAGAGTTCTAATGGATGAATGAGGGTTTAGGGAATATTTTAGGGGTTTAGGATACCTCAGGGGACCAAAAGGGGGCTTAGGGAAATGATTAATCACGAAAATACCATTAATAAGATGGAACTTTTAACTGAACACAGTGCCCAAATGGCAACTACAATACCGTCAATAGGCACACGAGCCGTTCAATTGGCCGTCCAACATGCCTTGGCCAAATTCTTCAGCGCGAACTTTCGGAGGACTTTCTGTTACACTTCACGAACCACTAAATGGTCCGTTCAATGTGCGACTGGACATTTAAAGCACCATACAACCATACTTAGACCCAAAATCATCAGCCTTGGCTTGGACAAGGTACTGCCTCAGTCCACGAGGTAGTAAACAAGCCGTCTAGTGTCAAACGGACCGTCCAAGGTCTCGTTGACTTGGACTTGGCTTAGGGATGGTTCCAGGCCACCCCAAGCTTACTGGAACACCTGAAGATGCACCACATGGACCGTGCAAAGTTTCACTGTCCGTGCCAATGTCCTTGGTCACTTTTCTGAGCCTATTTCAAATGGCTTCGGAATTTCAGACAGTCTCACTGTTTTGGCCATATCTCCCTCTTCCGAAGTCCAAATTGAGTGAAATAACTTGTGTTACAAAGCTAACTCAAAGAGATTAAATTTGATATGTGTTATCTTACTTGGTTTATGCCACATAAAAAGTTATGTCTATTTGAAGTACGCTGCCAAAACTGTCCCTCTAGGCCACTAACTAGCCCAATTTGCATTCGACCACTTAAACTCAACCCGTGGCTACCGCTATTCAATCATGGCTTATAGTACATCATAGAATTCCAACCATAAGTAGATTTCAAAAATTTTCAGGTTGTTACAGATAGTCAATCTTGCATAGTATAACATACATATGTGGGAGGAGATCTTAACTGATATATAAGACCAAACGAGCTACTACTTGGAATTTTGATGTTTACCTCCTAACCGAAAAAGGTGTGGTTTACTTTCCAAGGTAAACCAAACTTAACCCCAAATAGTGGGTAACTTGACCTAGTTGGATCTACTAGTAAAAGCCCATATAGGGAAAGTAACATGAACCTATGGTGGCAAATAGTTATGAAGAAAAGACTTTATATAAGGATCCCTCGGTCGAGCCCCCACCTTAAGCCTCATTCAGTGCTAAGTCTAGTCCCACGGAATACTTGACATAATCATAACTTGAATGAATTATAAAAACATGATAACGTGGTACGAGTAGCTCATTCATATACTTGACCCCTACAAGTGAGTATATACCTTACACTAGAGGGTAAAATATTTCATAGATTTGACCCTTTCTAGTGGGCATTGCATTACATATGAGGGTAAATCTTGTAACATGCTTGAACCCTTCTAGTGAGCATTAGTTAGTACATGAGGGTAAAATACTTATCTAACTTGACCCCTTCATGTAGACTTTATTCATTCACAAGAGGGTAGAATATAGCATAAAGGCTCAACATTTTACTTAAATCATAGAAACCTTTCATAAGTTCAATACATGCTTAGGAGCCCACAATTTATCATATCATGCTTGGCTTGAAATTCATGCAATAATGTTTCATCAACATAAGAATCTTTGTCATGTAAATTTAGTCAAACATGGTGGGTGTATGCATATATACTTAAAATCATGCAATTCTAGATTATAAGTCACGGGAAAAGTAAAGTCAATTCATTTGGAAGTTATTCAAATCAACCCACCAACATTGTAGTAAAAAGCCCCAATTTAGGTATCATAAAATCCAACTAAAATTTACAAATTCTTTCATAGTTTGCATAGTTCACATAGTTCATAACAAGCATAGCTTCAATGGATATAAATCAACTCATGGAATAATTCTTCAGTAGATATTCATGCTTAACAATTAATACTTGAAGAATCCAAATTCAATTCATGTGTATAATGCATAATAAAGTTTACCCATAATGTATTTAATCTTAAAATCATGAAATTTGACAAAAGAAGAAGGATTGACTTCATGGGTGGAAGAATGTCATACTCCCTATGTTTATAAGCTTGGGAAAGTGTGAAGGCAGAAAACCCTTAAAGGTTCAATTTTATGAGTCCATCTATGGTCCGTAAAGTAATCCATGGGTCGTAGGTGATTTTGTGGAAACTACTAGGAAAGGATGGAAAATTGAGGGGTCACTAGAAGTCAACTTGCGATGCAACAAATGGGCCGTGGAATTTTGCACGACCCATAAAGTGGTCTTGTGTAAAGAGGCCCAAAGGAACCCAAATATTTTCTAAGTATGGATTGACTCTACGAATGACTCTACAACCCACATGTGTTTCTATGAGACATCTGTGTACTCGTGGATTGGGAGGAACAATTCTAGTAGCTTAAAGTTTGTGACACTATAGTCTATGAGACTCTTTATGAGTGGTACGTCATTCCACGACCCATAAGAGGGGTCTCACAAATGATTTCAACAGTCTTTTAATGAAGGGTATTTTTGACTTTTTTAATCCTCTTAAGTCCTAAACTACACTTTTTTGGTCTTCGTAACTACCTTAACTGGCGTAGTACCTATAAAAACTATTCCTAATTCATTCAAAGATTTTAATTCTCAAAGTTTCTCTTGAAGGTTTTCAATATTTCTCTCTCTAAGTCAAGGGTTCCATTGAAGCCAAAGATAAAGGTTGACTAAGAAAGTTTTTTCTAGATTTCTCACCTCAATTTTAGGGACTCTACTTGAGGCATATAGGGCTTCATTCATAGATTCGTTTCATCCATAAAGCCCGATTCAAAACCTTGTTTTTATCAAAGTTTCATGATGATTTCTTATGGACTTTTAAGATATGATTCCTAATTCATTGATTATGATTTCTACATGATGATTAAGATTACTTATGCTTGAATTATGATGAATTCTACGATGTATATGATTTTCAAGTAAACGTACATGATTTCAAAGTATGCATGATTAGGGCTTAATGATTTGATGTGGGTTCCTTTACTAATAATCCAAATTGATTTAATTACATGTTTTCTCTATGAATTATATCCAATTGCATGATTTTGACTCCGTTACTCATAAGCGCACACTTAGCCCTAGTCTCTTATGATAAAGCTATAAAACATGATTTATGACAATGATGATGCTATGATTTATGACAATGATTTTTCTAAGATGAAGAGGGTAATAAAAATCCTAAATGTGTATGATGAAAACGTTAAAGTGAGAATGTTTACCCATACTATGATTTAAAGTTATTTCATAGGATATGACCTAGCATCGAGAGGGCTTTGGTAGATACTATAGTCCCATAACTATGTGCCACCATTGGCATGATGTTTAAATTTGTATGCCTTAAAGGTGTGCTAATGGATCCATATAGCTTCTAATGGATACTCACTGTTCTAGGATAGAGCCTAAAGGGTAGGGTCAAAATGGTAGTTCTCACTGTGCTAGGATAAAACCTATAGGGTGAGAATAGAGTTTACCTTGGCAAAGTAGACTCCTCTTAACTTGATGAGAGTGAACATTGGGATTCCATGTAATAGTTCGCATGGTCTTATGAATTTTGATTATTGTCTTATTCCCACATATGTATGTAATGATGTTTTATGGATTTTTATGATGCTTCCTTATATGATTTTAAATATGCATGCTCAGGCATATTGTACCTCATTCTATTGATGATGATTATGCATATTGATATTATTGTGATATACTTTACTTCATGGAATACCTACATACTTAGTGTATTCTAGTACTAACACATGCTTGTTTATCTACATGACCCAAATCATGTAGGGACAGTCGACGAGGAGGCCGTTCTATTTCATGGCTAGTTCCGAACATCGAGCTTGAAGATTTATTGGTGAGTTCCCATGCTCCGGGAACGAACCCTATGATGTTATCTTTTATCTTTAGACTTTATCTTTTATTTTTGAGGTATATCTTGAGGGTGAGCTAGTGAACTATGTGCTAGTCCCCGCCAAGATCTATGATGTAGAGGTATGCTTTGGACTATGGATGTATGTATGTCCCCTATGAGAGCTACTACATTTTATATTCATATACTTCCGCTTGCTTATTATCTTATGTATGCTTATTTTACCTTATGAATGCTTATGATATGAACATGAGGCTTGGGTGGGATGCCTTCGGGTGTCACATTTATCGTGTTATGGCTAGGCCCTAGGTACAGGTCATGACAAAGAATCCCCATGAATGAAGTCCACATACCTTTAACTTGATATTTTCTTGAAGAAAAACTTGAGCGTCTTGAGGCTTCACTTGATTTTCTTGGAATGCAAATTAATTCTTGAAATATTGAGATTAAAAATGAAGAATTTGATGAAGTTTTAGAGAGGATTTTTAGAGTATTTTGTGAGTTTAGGGCTGAAAAATGGTTGAAGGGTATGACATTTTTGTCTAAGGAAGTTTTTGAACTAGTTCACGATAAGTCTGCGACATAGACTTGTTACGGAGTAGTGTAGTTTTGCACGAAGTTCAATATTTCTTCCTCACTTTGTCCTAGGAATGAATGTAGACCATTTTGCACTAGTGATTGCGGACTGGTCGCACACTTTTCTGGTTATGCCCAAATCACCCGAAAATTTATTTTTTTACTATGGGTCATCTAAAAATCGAAGATCACCCCTTTTCTACATAAATTTGCCCTCTAAAACTTAATATGAAGTCGAATTTGCGAAATCACATATGGATGTTGAGATATTCAAGAAATACGCTATAGGAAACTTTTTCGAAGCGTGTGAGAGATGCTAAAATAGCTCCCCCTTGGGAACATTCGTCCTCGAATGTAATCAAAATGTACTTTAAAGAATGATTAGACAACCTTCAACCCACGTGAATGCATCAATGCAATTCAAATATTATTTTCATGAAGATTTCAAACTTATGCATCAAAACTATCAAAACATGTTACTTTTAATTATGTATGCAATGTAAAATGATGTACAGGGCTTAAGTACAAGACTTAACACCGTATATAGGAGTTGACTTATCACCTTAGGCTTGAGTAGAGTGGAAGAGGTACGAATATTGCTTCTTCATGTCCCCTTTAGCTTCCCAAGTGACACTTTTGACTTGTTGATTCCTCCCAAGGACTTTGACGGATGCCACATCTTTGTTTCTCAACCTCTTCATTTGCCTACCTAATATTCCCATCGGGACCTCCTCATAGTCATCTTCCACCACACCCACAACTTCCAAAGACACTATAGAACTTGGGTCACCTATATACTTTCTCAACCTAGATACATGGAAAACCGGATGAACCATACTCACCTCCATCGGTAACTCTAATTCATAGGAAACCTTGTCAACTCTCCTCAAGATCCTATACGGCCCCACATACCTTGTGCTCAATTTACCCTTCTTGCCAAACCGGATAACACCCTTCATAGGTGAGACCTTTTGATAAACCCAATCATCTATGCCAAACTCAAGGTCTCTTCTTCCTTACATCAGAGTTGGACTTTTGCCTACTTTGATCCATCTTCAACCTTTTCATCGTCACTCTCTAAACCTTCCATAACAAAATCCAAACCTAAAAAAACCATGTCTCCCACTTCAAACCACCCAACCAATATACTTTCTTTTTCTCCCCATGAACCTTTGTAGGAAAGGGATGAATAAAATAGTATGAATTATGCACCTCTTTCAAAATCAAGTCTCTCAACTCATCGACATTGGGAACACATAACCTACCTATATGCCTAAGTATACCATCTCCCCCTTAGGAGAAAACTTCCACCGTGCTCTCTTTCACCAGTGCCTTCAATTCTAAACAAGTGAGGTCAAGGCTTCAATTTGATTTGACCTCCTCAATCAAAGTATTTAGAACCATCAACAACCACAAAACCTCCATTTTCAAATTCATTCAACAAAAACTTACATTCATCAAACTTAGCAAATAACTTCTTATTCCTCAAGGTTTCCAATACTACCCTCAAATGCTTCACTTGCTCATCCTAACTCCTGGAGTAAACCCTTGTCATAAAGTAATACAACCACAAACATATCAAGGTAGGGTTTAAATACCCTATTCATAAGATCCATAAATATCGTTGGTGCATTAGTTAGGCCAAACAACATCACTACAAATTCAAAATGCCTATATTTAGTTCGAAACAAAATCTTGGAAATATCATACTCTCTCACCCTCATTTGATGGTATCTTGACAGAAGATCAATCTTAGAAAATGACTAGCCCCTTGTAGTTGGTCAAATAGGTCATCTATCCTTGAGAAGGATACTTATTCTTTATTGTGACCTTATTAATTTATCAATAATCAATGCACATTCAAAAGGAGCCATCTTTTTTCCACATAAACAACACTGGTGCACCCCAAGGTGACTTGCTAGGCCTTACGAAACCCTTTCCAATAAATCATTCAATTGGTCCTTTAACTCTTTAATTCTACTGGGGCCATATGGTGGGGGAATGAAAATGGGTTGCATATCAGGAAGGAGGTCTATACAAAAAATCTATTTCTCTTTTAGGAGGAACGCCAAGAAGCTCATCAGGAAAGACATTCAGAAACTCATTGACCACCAAAACCGACTCAATGGGAGGGACTTTAGTCTCAATATCCCTAACAAATCACCAATGCTATAAGACAAGTCAAATAGTGTTTCATTAAAATTTCAAGGTCCTTAGAAATGAACACCATTTTGAGAGCACAAGTAACATATTCACTCAATTGCACATGGGACTTCATTCAAAACATTCATCATGAATATGAATGTACTCTAGGTCACAAGTTAAGACTAAAATAAATGATGCATTAGGATGAATATGAACTACCACCTCTTTTTTCCCCCTTTTTCCCAATACGTCTACATAACCGCTTACCAAAACATCAACCATAGCATCTCAACTTATGAACTCATTTCGTACCAACCATTACCATATAAGGATATTTCATAACATAATAGGCGAAACACCATACTAAGTCTAGGGACCCTTGGAGGGGTAGGGTTGAGCCCGATGACGATTATCCTTATCATTCTTAGCATCCCATGGGCAACGCCTTATGATAAATAGCACCACACCCAAAATATGTACTCAAATCGGCCAAACAATCCCCCTAATCGTACCTTCTACACTTGTAGCATGTAGGAGAGGCTTGTACTCCAACACCCTCACCTTGATACTTGGAAATAGTAGCACCAACACCCTTTGCACCACTTTGTGCCTTTTGAGTCCCATGAGCACCATGTCCTAGAGGACGATCATCTTTACCTTTATTTTGAGCATGTAGACAATCAACAATTTTTTGGCCCATCTTGTCACACCCAAAGCATGCAGCCGTGTTTCTCTAACATGTGCCATCATGATTTCTCTCATATTTTGGGCACCTAGGATGAGTTACTCCACCATTTCCACCGAGCTTGGCATATGGAAGTCTACCCTCATATTGAGCCCTCCTTTTCCCTTCCTTGGAGGCCATGGGAAGTCCCTTATCTTATTCCTAATACAGCCACACTTGAAATAACCCTCAGTGCTGGCTAAACATATTTCTTGATGCTTCTTGCAACACCCTTTACAAATGGCAAAACGAATCCTTTCCTTTTTGTTCTTTGGCACTGGTACAATATTAGAAGATGAAATGCCAAGAACTCGGGCCCTCTTAGACTTCCTCTCTACTCTCTTATCATTTGTAATCCTGGGGGTACCCGCTTGTTGGTTTAGTTGAGCAGTTATAACTTTGGCCAATAGCCATAGAGCATTGCGAATCTCTGCATATGTCATTGTTGAGAAGTTGATCATCAAGAGGGGGATGGATACCATCTTGTCCACCATTATGAAGGGCCTGAGATATTTTTCTTAAAAATAATGGATAGAAATCAAAAATTAAACCTTAGAGGATTTAGTTCTATCACACGACATAGATCATGAAGTAGTGATTCATTTTCTAAAGTGCCTCAGAGCCTCTTATTCATAGTTGTGGAACGCTTCATAACCATGAACAAGACTCTACTCGATGCAGTATGTTGGATTTCCAAGGATCATTTATAAACCTAGTGCTATGATACCAAGATTGTCATGACCCAAGACTAGGGCGTAGACGTGACACGGTGAATGGGTGGCCCAAAGGCAACCCAAACAACCCTCTTAACATACCGTTTGCAAATCTTTGGTTGTGGAAGCATAATTAGGAAATAAATAAGTAAAAATTTATTCTAGGGGAAATGAGACTTTGGACTCAAGCTATGGAGATGTTTTAGGGAAGAGGATTTTCATGAATCACATAACAAATAAAGTCTAAGAGGTGGGTAAGTATGACTCATGCTATGAGGGTGTTATCGAGACTTAGGACTTCCATCTCATCAATATACATACAACAAGCATAGAAGGGAGTAAAGGGACTAAGGGAAGTCTTTCATAATCACATAAACATAATGGGAGTCAAGCTAAATACACTAATAATGATATCCAACAACACCTCTAGTAAGAATAGAATGGGGGCCAAGACATCTCCCGGGCTCACCCTCAAAAGATAAGTATATAAAATATACAAGGCTTAATCATAATATGAATGTAAAGTGGATTTCTTCCCTAGAGTGAAAGGCTCACCAATATCAATCTTCAAATAATCCAAATAGCCACGTGGAGAAGAAGGATGGATAGGAACTCCGGTCCCTACATGGTTAGATAATGTAGGCAAAAAAGATATGAGTTAGTACTTGGAATGTACTAAGTATGCGGGGTGCATTGCAAGGAAAGAAACACAATCCTTAATTAACACTATGCATAACCAAAATTAATGAGTATGAAATCAATACAACATATATGGATGATGTTTAGGTCAAATTATGCATAGAGATATTCAAGCTTGCATAGCATAACATACATATATGGGAGGAGACCTTAACCAACATATAAGATCAAGCATGCTACTACTTGAAATTTTGATGTTTACCTCCTCACCAAAAAAGGAGTGGTCTACTTGCCAAGGTAAACCAAACTTGACCCCATATAGTGGGTAACTTGACCTAGTTGGATCCACTAGTAAAATCCATTTTAGGGAAAATAGCATGAACCTATGGTGGCACATAGTTACGAGGCAAAGAATTTTTATAAGGACATCTTGGATTGAGCCCCCACTTTAAGCCTTATTCGGTGCTAAATCCAGTCTCACGGAATACTTGACGTAATCATAAATATAATCATAACTTGAATGACTTATAAAAACATGATAACGTGGCAGGAGTAGCTTATTCATATACGTGATCCCTACAAGTGAGCATATAACTTACGCTAGAGGGTAAAATATTTCATAGACTTGACCCCTTATAGTGAAAATTGCATTACACATGAGGGTAAATCTTGTAACATGCTTGACCTTTCTAGTGAGCATTAGTTGGTACCTCAGGGTAAAACACTTTTCTTACTTGACCCCTTCATGTAGACTTTATTCATTTACAAGAGGGTAGAATATAGTATAAGGGCTCAATATTTTACTTACAATCATAGGAACCTTTCATGAGTTCAATACATGCTTAAGAGCCCACAGTTTATCATATCATGCTTGTCATGTAATTCGTGCAATAATGTTTCATCAACATAAGAATCTTTGTTATGTAAATTTAGTCAAACATGGTGGGTGTATGCACATATACTTAAAATAATGCAATTCAAGAGTATAAATCTTGAGGAAAGTAAAGTAAATTCATTTGGAAGTTATTCAAATCAACCCACTAACATTGTAGCAAAAAGTCCTAATTTGTGCATCATAAAATTCAATATAATTTACAAGTTCTCTCATAGTTTGCATAGCTCACAACATGCTTAGCTTCAATAGGTATAAATCAATTTATGGAATAATCCTTCAATAGATATTCATGCTTAACGATCTTGTGCCCCACCTTTCCACAACCAAAACAAGCATTGGTACCTTTCAAACATTCACCAACATGTTCCTCCCACACTTGGGACACATATTTCACAACCGCACCTTGAGCCTTAGGGTTGGACATCCATTCTTTGTCAAACCTTTGAGAGGCACCCTTGGTCTATAACAACCCAAAAATTTTAGAAACCTTATTTTTGCATATTTGACTAATTTCAAGCTTGGTTAGTGTGGATTATGGTTTTCATGTGTCTCATTCATCAAGCCATGGGTAAAAGAGTCTCATTGGTTATGCTTTTCATGAGAACCATTGGAAGGGTCAACTTTAACTGATCATATATCTTAATGTTGATTTGATTCAATTAAGATATGGGCTATGTTTAATTGTTGATTTTAAAGTGATTCAAGCCCTAATATGATGATTTGCATTGAGATTATGAAGGTTTAATTATGCATGTCACTTTAAGTCTTCAATTCAATCATGAGTAGTATGAATTATGTTTTTAATTGTGGATTTCATTATGATTTAAGAATGAATCTATCTTATTATGATAATTTAAATGTTGATCTCCATTACCCATGTTATTTATTCATTATTTATGGCATTTACATTCATGAGCATAGATTTTATGAAATTATGATGTGGGCTAAGTCCCAATTATGTTTATGACTATGTTTTCAAGTAAGGAATGTGTATGACAAGAATGTGATCACACAATGTCTATGATATGGCTCTTTGAGCATCTATGGGTCTTTACACTACTATGAATGATAAGAATGGAGCTACTCCTAGGTATGAAAGTATGACATGAAAATGTTATTTGACTCTTTAATCCAATGAAGCATGATTACTAAATATGTTTGGCTTTTAAGCCTAAGTATGAATTCTTATGATTTGAAAAGTCTTAAGCCTCTTTTGAAAACATGTATATGCATACGTATTCTTATGGGATGATGACTTAGCACAGAATGGGATTGTAGGTGGGAGGGTTATCCCCAAGGGCCCTTACTCTTTTCATTAACTATGTGCCAAACATATGTTCATGTTATGTTTTCAAAATGGGTGGTGTTCCTACAAGGTATGATTATGGTATGTTTATGGAAACCTCTTTCTAAATTGGCATTGTTCCCATAAGGTAAGGTACTCTCCAAAATGGGTGTTGTTCCTATAAGGTGAATGATTGGTTATGGAAATCCTTTCTGAAAAGTGTGGTGTTCCCGTAAGGTGAGGTTATTTCTCTTAAATGGGTGGTGTTTTTGATAAGTTGTGAAAATGCGACTCTGATAACGCTTTTAACTTGGAATTTTTGCGAGTTCTCAAGCAAATTTATGGGTTTAATGTTTTGTTTAGTGGTGTTTTTCAGGAATAAGGCTGAGGCATGGATTTAGATGAAAAGGAGGCTTAAAATGAAGAAACTGGACTGCCAGGCCTACACAGGCACCCTCATGGGCCGTGTGGACTTACACGGTCCGTGGGGCAGTCATCTAGATAGTTTGAGGCATCATAGGCCGAAGGATAACAGAAAAGGACCATGTGAGGTTTCACGGAAGGCTTCATGGCTCGTGAACACCCTCATAGACCATGGACCGATCGTGGCCTTGAACTTGAACTTTAAAGGGAGTCAATCTGAGGGTTTAGTTGAATATGGCCAAAGGCATTGACTACAGAGAGGTTCACAGACCGTGAAGTAGTACACGGGCCGTGCACCTCTCCATGTGGATGACGTTCTTGAAATAGTGGCTGTCAAAGTAGTGGACAAAAATGTTGAAGTGCAACTTCAAGTGGTAGTACACGATCCGTAAGCCATTTGACAGACCGTGATCTACATCGTAGGGCAACACTTGCAAGTTTATAGAATCTCAGGAGGCAGCGAAGGACCCAAGGCAAGCTTTAAGGAATCTCACACGGGCAATGGGAGAGCACACAGACTGTGAAGTTGACTGTCTCTCTGACGTGGTACATCGTGGAAAATACAAAGGACCACACAAAGTGAAGTCACATGGGACCCACCACGGGCCATGTGACGTCTCATGGATCATGTGTTTGACCGTGAAGAGAAGCTGAGTTGCCACTAGAGTCATACTGGAATTGCCCAAGTGAGGTCACACGGACCGTCTGACATACCGTGAAGTGCCTCGCGATCAGTGTAGTCATCGTTGACCATGTCGAATACTAGTTTTCCTATTTTAATTCGAATTAGGTTTTCTTTGATATATATATATATATATGTATTTGTAGGTCATTTTTCATTATTGAGAACTGCTGGAGACAGAATTGAACTAGAGAACAAAGCTTTTGAAGAGTTTTCATCCAATTCATGGGTTTCCATCCGCGTATTCACGATTGTAATCCATAAATTGGTTGCGTATTCAATTGTAAGTTATAGTTATGAATTCTTCATCTTGTTATAATTTGATTTCTTTAATTATGCTAGGCTAAACCCATTACTAGGGTTGTGGGAGCCATGATAACCAACTAAGATAGGCACACTTATGGTGAAATTTGAGAGTGATCATCATATACATCATAGGAATTCTTCAATATAATTTATATCTTAATGAGTCGACGCATTAGGGTAGACCTATATTCATTACATGCCCGAAAGGAATGTAGTGATTAGGAAAAGAATCCTATGACAGAATTTGGGGATGTTAACCTAGTCTAAGTGCTCGAGACCGGAAGGTGAGAGCATCCTGGGGACTAAAGCAAGGGGCAGAAAGGGTAAAACATTTTGAGATTGGAAAGTGATGAACACAATGCACCTAAGAGGGACCGAAAGGTGAATTAGGTGTTAACTGTTTATTGTACTCTGTGTATGTGATCACAATCATAGAAGCCTTAAGTTTGAATGTCGAAATTGGTGTCATGGGGACTGTAATTATAGTCTTGCAATAAATTGTTGAATTCCAATAGTCACTGTTAGGTGGTTATTATTAGAATACTCTTGTAATCTAGTCTTCGTAACACAAAAACCCCCATTTACATTATGCATTTTTATTTAGGAAATAGTTATTACACTTGGAACTAAGAGCTGGTAGCTTTATTCTCACGCATTCCCTGTGGGATCGACCCCAACTCTTGTTGGGTTCTATATTTGATCAACGACTGCTTTACTCTTCATTTGGAGTGTAAATTTGGGCGTATCAAATTTTGGCGCCGTTTCCAGGGAATACGGCGAAGATATTGTCTATTAGTGCTAATTTTAGTATTATTCTATTTTCTAATTTTACTTTTTGTTTTTGTTTGTTAGTAATACAAGGGACAGGTAGTGCATGCCCGCCACCCGCAGTAAGAGCAAACCATTGATTCCTTTACGGACCAGAGTTACAAAGACTCGTTCGAAGGATGAATGCACAGGAATGCGACACACAAAGGCGATGCGACTAGGCCATGAATATGGAAAATAGGGGCAAAAATTATTTGAATATGCATGATGTTGATGGGGATGGAGTGCAACCTTTAGCCCCTCCACAACATCAAACAGGAGTTAGACGCCTGCCCCACAAGAGCCACGTGCAATATACAATGATAATTTCAGGGCTACTGGAGAAATTGTCTTGCCTTCACCGTCCCCAGGTGTGAAATTCACTATCACTAGCACGATGCTTCAGATGCTCACATTGAAGGATTTGTTCACCGAGCAGGCACAGTACGACGCCAACTAGCACTTTATGAAATTTGTGTCCATATGTCAGTCATTAGAAATTCTGGGGGTTAATTAGCAGGCCATCCGGTTGAGGTTATTCCCATTGTCGCTGTCTGGTGAGGCAACAAAGTGGCTAAATTGAACTCCCATATGACTCTATTTTCACATGGGGTGAGTTGAAGGAAGTATTTTTATAGAGGTTCTTCCCTGCATCTGCGAAACTAAAATTGAAAGATGAGATTGGGGCTCACAGGCAGCTACCAACTGAGGCTTTATATGAGACTTCGGAGTGGTTCAGACAGAAGATCAAACAATGCCTAAACCATAACCTCACAAACAAGCACCTGAAAGAGGTTTTCTACAGGTCCTACAATTTTGTCACTAAGCCGATTGTTGATGTTGCTTGTGGAGGTTCATATATGGCCAGGACATTTCCTGATATTATGGTGATCTTGGATTAAACAACTAAGAACAGCAGGGCATGGTATACCAGAGATGGTGATTGCTCAGGGTTCATTGTTGGGATGATTGCAAAACAGAGAAAGAGTGAAGAGGAACAAGACCAGGACATGGCCCACATGTAAACCCAAATGGACTTACTAACGAAGAGATCGTTTGGTGGAGGACTAGAGAAGGTGAAAGCAGTGGATGCTATGCCCCAGTATGATGATGCAGGTTTCGAATTTGATGGAGAGGCAAAGCTTCTGAATAGTCAGGGGGGTTTTCGGACATTCAACTCCACAACATCGAACCGATGAGGTGTATACGAAATCTATGAGGCTTTTTTGGGGACTCTCTCGAGTTTTCATTCCTCGTGTCACTTCTAGGCCCTACTCTGGGTCGTAATATGGATGCCCCTTATCCTTGTTGGAAATGGCCACCTCCGGACTTAGCATGAGAAAATCCTCCATCATAACGAGCCCTCTTGGACTTGCTCATCCTCATCTTTTGAAGTTTATCACTCTCCACTTGTTCAGAATAGGTCATGAGTCGCGAAATATCGATCTCTTCAATGAGCAGCATGGCATTACACTCAATCTTCACCAAGTCAGACATACCCAAGGTGAATTTGTTCATGCGGACCCTAGAGTCGACTACCAAGGAAGGAGAATACTAGGATAACATTTTGAACTTGAGGGCATATTCCCTCACACTCATACCACTTTGTCTCAAATTCGTGAACTCCATCACTTTCGTGTTCCTAAGTTCAAGTTGGAAGAAATAATCAAGGAAAATAACCTTAAACATCTCCCAATCAGTGGACCCTTCATCTACTCTTTAGGACTTTCATTGTGTGAACTAAACTTGAGCAACTCATTTAAGTTGATAAGTCGCCAATTCAACCTTCTCTTCGGAGCATACCCCCATGATCTCTGCCACCTTGTAGACCTCATCAATGAACTCTTATGGATCCTCATCCACCTTGTCACCATAGAACTTTGGGAGATTCATCCTAGAAAAATCTCTTATCCTAGAAGATTGAGTAGGAGGATTTTGGAGAAGCAAAAACTTAAGTCAACATAGTAATAGCGGTCTAAACTCATCATTGGTAACTTGGTAGGCTTGAGGGCTTCGAGTAACTTGAGGAGCTGGAGGAATTTGGTCCTCATTTGTACCAATTCCCCTAGGCAATGGAGCACGTCATGGAGGAAATTTCTAAAAATACAAAGGACAAGAGTTAGGGAGTGAGAGTCTTAAAGACACGACATAAATCATAAAAGAAGCAAAGATTTCCTAAAAGTCTCATAGCCACTCGCTCATGGATGTAGTGAGCTTCACACCTATGAACAAGACTCTACTAGATGCGACATGTTGGACTCCATAGGATTATTTCATTTGATACCACTTTTGTCATAAACTGAACCTAGGGCCTAGTTGTGACACGATGAATTGACACCCGAAGACATCCCATCTAAGCCTCGTGTTCATATCATAAGCATTATAAGGTAAAGTAAGCAAAACATAAGAGAGTAAGCAAGCAGAATATAACATCATATGAGTCAAAGCTTCCCTAAGGGGAGATTACACCATAATAAGTCCAAGTCATGCCTCTACATCATAAGATCTTAGCAAGGAATAAAACATAAATTACTAGCTCACCCTTAATAAATACAACAAAGAAAAGTCTTAAAGTCTCAACATAAAGGAAAACATCATCATAGGAATGGGGCTTGTTCCCGAAGCATGGGAACTCATCAAAAAGTCTTCAAAACCTCACTACGGATACAACCACAAAGTTGAAGAGTAGCCTCATCGTCCGTCCCTACATGGTTAGATCATGTAAGAAAAAAAGTATGCGTTAGTACGTGGATTATACTAAGTATGTAGTATGCCATGTATTAAGGAACATCATAACATAATATCAATATGCATAATCATAATCAATAGAATGAGGACACAATAGTATGAGCAATGCATATTTAAAATCATGAGAAGAAGCATCATCAAACCTTTCATAATCCTAGAATACATATGTGGGAATATGATCATAATCAACAATAACATGTGGACTATTACATGGAATCTCAATGTCCCCCCTGTACCTCAACAAAAGAGGAGTCAATTTTGTCAAAGAATAGTCGATCCTCACCCTATAGGCTCTATCCTAGCATGATGAGAACCTATCGTAACTACTCCACCCTTTAGGTTCTATCCTAGAACGGTGAGTGTCACATCATAAAGCTATATGAATCCATTAGCTATCCATATAGGCACATAAACATCAACCTACGGTAGCACGTAGTTATGGGATAATGGAATATATCAAAGTCCTCTCAGTGCTAAGTCATATACCACAAAATACAAAATCATACATATACATAGCTTTTAATGTAATTCATACTTTATCAAAATCATACTTTCATAACTGGTATAATAGTCACATAGCTTAGTAAACGTATCTCTTAACATAAGATAGTCCATCTACATAACTTTCACATAGTGTGGGTATACTCCCCATCTTAATATCATCATAGAATCATAATTATAACATCATCATCATCAAATCATGCTTTTCATACTTAGAGCCCTAGTTTATGAAAATTCATGGCTTCATCATAGGAAACTAGGGCCATGTGTGAGTTCATAAGAAATTGACTTAAAATCATGCAATTATATAAAATTCATAGAAGAATTATGCAATGGAAATAAATTTAGACAATTATTAAGGAACCCACATCAATTCAACAAACCCTATTCATCATATACTTACACTTTGGAAATTATATAAACCATGTAATTCTTTATAATTCATGCAAAAATAGGTATAATAACCACAGAATAATCGTAAACCACACATTTGGAATCATATCATAAAAGCCCATAAGAAATCACCATAAAACTTTGAGAAAAAAGAGGTTTTGGATTGGCCTCCATGGATGAAACTAATCTATGAATGAAGGCCTACATACATCAAGTAAAGAACCTTAGAAATTTGGGTGAAATAACCTTGAAATCCTTGACCCAAAGCTGGAACCTAGCTTCAATGGAGTCCTTGTCTAGAGAGAGAAATTTTGTAAGTTTTTGAGAGAATTATGAGAGTGAATGAGGTAGAATAAATTAGGAATAGGATTTATAGGGTTTGAGTTGGTCAAGCTAGTGAGGAGAGCCAGAATGACGTAGTTTAGGAGTTAAATGAATTAGAAATGACAAAAAAACCCTTTATTTAAAATTTGTTAGAGCAGTCTACGACCACCCATGTACTGGCCGTAGAGTCATCCACTAGTCATGGTTGGCTCTCGTGGAATACATGTCACAAAATTTGAGCTACTGGAAAATTGCATCTTGAGAAACATGAAACCTCTTCCACGGTCTTTAGTTCCTTTTATAGACCGTGAAGACCCTCGTAGAGTTTCTTCGAGACTTAGAAAATTTAATTCCTCAGGGGTCTTCTTCAGGATCCAGTCCAGGGGCCATAGTTCTATTCGAGGCTCTTCCTGTTCATCGTGGGATGATTTCTAGATACTCAAAAATTTCCATATTTCTAGACTCAGGTCCACTAGACCTTTCTATGACCCGTGGTTCTAACCACGAGCTATAGATTGACTTGTGAAGTGTGTCAGTCTCAAAATTCTTCAACTTTTCATTTTTTGGACCTTTCAATATACAGGGTGTTACATAAGGTCCAGTCAACTTAAGCATGAGAAATAATGTCAAACCATACATACATAAACATATATCCAACAAACCTCAATGGTGGGTGGCTTAGACATGTCCCAAGCTCATCCTCAAACATAAAGTAAGTAGAATCAAAAGTAACATAGTCTCATAACAAAAGCTAGATAGGAAAGGCTATTGCCCTTGAAACTAGAGAACTCACCATAAGCAAAGGTCTTCAAATATCTAAATCAGCCGTGAGCTTGAGGAGGAGGATGATTTCCAAGCCTTATATGGTGAGATTATGTAAGTTAAATATGCGTTAGTACTATGAAATATACTAAGTATGTGGATGTAATGCAACAAGGAAATAAACATCAATATGTATTGAATAATCAATTCCTTATTAAAAACATGCATGAAAGAGACATAAATTTCACAACATATCATATACATATGGGGGAGAAGACCTTAACCGACACTAAGACCATCCGAGCTACTATATAGAATCTCGATATTACCTCCATACTGGAAAAAGAGTAGTCTACTTTCCAAGTTAGACTATACCCCATACTTGAGGGTGTTATAAAGATGGAGCTATATGTGGATCCACTAGATAATACATAGTCATACAGTGGCACATAGTTATGGGAAGTAAGGCCATATATAAGGACTCCTGAGGATAGTTCCCCACCCTAAATCCCATTCGGTGCTAAGTCTAGTCCCATGGAATACATAAACATAAGCATAGCCATATATGTATAGACGTGGAAAACATAACATCATGGTAAGAATAACTCATTAAAATTAATAACTCCTGCAAGTGAGCATTTTTCCTTTTACAATAGGATGCGTCATACATGAGTCATAAAAAAGGCTTCATAAATTGTTACATAATTTTCATAGAGTTTCCATGGAATTCTTAACAGAATTGGTAGCCCTTGTCATCCATGATACTCATGAGCTTACATGTCATAGGTTGAAATATTTCATCATACTTGGTCATGTAGTTTTAACTTAAAATTTGGTGGGTTCATACATAAAGCTTAAATTCACATAATTCAAGTGTAACATGCATAAATAAGATTGATTATGATCATTTAAAACTATTTAAAACAACCCCACTATAATCTTAGGAAAAACCCTTGTTAGATCAAACATGAATTTCAACTTAATAATCATCATATATAAAAAATATAGTACTAATATACTTCATATATAGCTAGGAATGCATCATAAAACTCATAATTTAAGCCATTACATGAAACATTATAATATTCATAAACTTTGAACTAATTAGAATAGGAAGAAAACTTAACTTTGTGGAGAGAAGGTCTCTTGTTGTAATTTGATGAAAAAATCTTGGATGCAAATGATGAATATGAAACCCTATCTTGAACTTATTCTTTAGACACCTTGAAAGAGCTTGAGTGTATTTTTGGGGAGCCTTACACTTAGGATATTTGAGAATGATATAAAATGGGATGAGTGTGAATAGTATAAGGTTGGAAAGGGGACATTTTGAAGCCAAAATGACATAACATTAGGTTAGAACACTAGGAATTATTGAAAATGACCCTCATTAAATCATGTTAGAACCTATCTACGACATCTATCTACGGGTTATAGATTAGAATACAGTCCGTAAAATGGGGTTTCATCCTGTTAGATTTTAACCCCTTTTAAATCTTCTCTCATTCTCCATCCATGATCCAATTTATGGCTCATAAATTAGTCTACGACTCATCCTGTCATTCATATTTCATACTTCAGAATGCATATTTGCCACCTACTTGGACCACTATTCCACGTTCGCCAATTACAGCCTGTATAACACATTATGACTCATAAACACCATTCGTACATTGAAGGTTCCCAAACTTAGGCTAATGGAATTGAACCATGGGAACCATGAACACATAGTATGGTCCATAGTTTATTTTACGGACTATATAACCCACTCGTAAACCCCACTTTTACTTAGTAAAATTTCCATCCCTGTACTCCTAATCCACGAGCCTAGACTACATCCCATGAACTAAGCCACGAGCCATAGATTGGGCTCGTACTATTACCTTGTAAATTTTTAGATTTTCCTTTCCTCTGCATTATCATACTTCCTATCATGTGGGCCTTACAATATCTCTCCCTTGGGAACAATTTTCCCTAAATGTGCTAAATGTAAGTTCTAAAGAGTAAAAAGGCAGCTATCAACCCAACGTGCATGCAAAAATGCAACTTAAACACTTTTTGATGGAAAATTTTGAACTCATGCTTCAAATATCATTCATATGTAGCCTCACAAACATGTAAAATATGGATGACATAAAAATTGAAATGCAAGAAAATTGAGGTTTTTAGGCAAGAACACTTAATAACTTAGGCCTGAGTAGGGTGGAAGAGATAGGGGTATCACTTCTTTCTATCCTCACACATTTCCTATGTGGAACCTTAAACTATTTGATTCCTTAAAAGGACTTTAATGGACACAACATCATTGTTTCACAACCTCTTGACTTGCCTATCCAATATTTCAGCTAAGACTTCTTCATATGTCAAGTTCTCTTCAACATTCACCATTTCTAAGGTCACAATGGAATTTGGGTCACCAATAAACTTCCTCAACATGGATTGTAACACCCTCATCATTTAAATAATGTATTCACATTTAAAAAGGTATTCCATTGAGGTAGGATCAACTATAACTTCACAACTCTTTGACTTGAACTTGTGATGTTAGAGGACTTGATTTTCTTTAATTGTAGCTAAAAAGGGGGTTTATCTTAGGGTGATTTGGTAGACTTTCATGACATTAGATATATGTACAAGTACATAATAATAAGTAAGGTGTGATTTTAAATAAAAAATGATAAAAAAGAGAAATTTGGGTAGCCATATATTTTTGGTAGCCACCTTAGTTTTACTTTTTAGTATAATACACCTTTCCCTATATAGGTATGTCAGTTGCAAGAGTCCAAAGGAACCTAATAAACTCCTCATAATAGTATATTTAACAAAAATAAAAACAAAATGGATTCCTTGGAGAAAGAAATAGAGACTCACTCTACACTTGGTAAATGATAAAATCTATTCGAAAGTGTATAATGGTTAGTAATGTTTGAATATTTCATTGTGTAGGGCTTTGTTTTTAGAGTGTAAATATATTTTGGAATGAAAACACACATACCTAAAACTCTTATATTTATGAAAAAAGCCGATTTCTCTTGTAGAGTGTTGAAAATGTGGATGAAACACAAGGAATGTTTTGCTAATTTTTCTAACTTAGAAACCTTCTATGTATTACTGTTAGTATTTTAAGCATATATTGTTGTATGAGTTATATTTCGTGATGGTTCTTTATTCCTTACAACCTCAAGACATGTCTCTAAAACCCTTATGTTAATGTGGGTACCTAATTGTCACGATCCAAACCTAGGGCCTAGCCGTGATACGATGAATATGACACCCGATGGTGCCCCATCCAAGCCTCTTGATCATATCATAAGCATACATAAGGTAAAATAAGAAATTTATAAGAGAGTACAAATTGAAACATATCAAAATTTATGTCATAGTTTACCTTAGGGAAATTTCAACATCATAGTACAATACATGCCTCTACATCATTGGATCGTGGGGGGGGGGGGACTAGAACATGCTTGTAACAACCCAAAATTTTTTGAAACTTATTATGGTTAATATTGTATGATGTTATACTGGTCATGGTTGAATTTTGGTAGCTGGGGGTTGAGTTTAAGTGGCCGAATTCAAAACGGACGTTTTGGTGGTCTAGAGAGGCTGTTTGGGCAGTGTACTTTGAGGATTCATAACTTTTGGTATGGGATGAAATGTGTGAGACACTACATATAAAATTGAAGCTCTTTGAGTTATTTTCGAAACTCAACTGGTTTCACTCCATTCAAAGTTCGTATGAGGAAGTTATGACCAAAACAGTAAGACTGCCCGTATTTCGGAGGACGCTAGAAATGGCATTGAATGCATAATTCATGGTTTATGGTGAAAGTTTTGATGTGGTATAAGTCCCAAACATGTTTATAACTATGAGTTTGAACAAGTATGGGTTTGAATAAGTTGTGATCACACTAAGTCTATGATATGTATGGAGCTACACTTATGCATAAAGTATGACATGAAAGTTGGTTTGGCTTTTTAGCTGTAACAATCCAAATGTTTTTGAAAAATCCTTATGGTTGGTCTTATATGATGTACTATTGTTAATGGTTGAGTTTTTATGGCCACGGATTGAGTTTAAGTGGCCAAATGCAAAATGGGTCAGTTGGTGACCTAGAGAGGCTGTTTGGGAAGTGGATTTCAAACTATCATAAATTTTTCTGAGGGTAAAATACTGTGGGATACTATATATCAAAATAAATATCTTTGAGTTAGATTCGCAACGCAACTAATTTCACTCAATTCGAAGTTCGGATGAGGAAGTTATGGCCCAAATAGTGGGACTGCCTGAAATTCGGAAGACGTTAGAGATAGGCTCTGAAAAGTGGCGAAGGACAAGGCCACGGTCCGTGAAACTTTTCACGGTATGTGTGGGGTGTAGTGTGGGGGTCCAGTGGGCTAGGGGTGGCTAGGAACCACCCCATGAAGCAAGTCATAGGCCACGGACCACCAAACGGTCTGTGAGCCATTTGACCAGCCGTGTGGGGTCTTGTCTGGTTGGGCAGTGCCTTGGACAGGCTTTTATTGACTTGGGAGGCTAAGTTAAGATTCACGAGACAAGGACACGGCCATTAAACCTTCAGACTGTCCGTCAAAGTGCTCATCAAGTGTTCCGAAAAGTCCTCCGAGAGTTCGCGTTGAAGATTTGACTAAGTGTCATTTGATGGAAGGGTGAGACGGTCCGTGTGACACTTTCATGGCACTATAGCAGCCATGTGTCACTGGGTGCAGTTAAAAGCTCCATTTTATTTATGGTAATTTCGTGATTTAACTTCCCCTTAAGCCCCCTTTTGGTATTCTAAGGTCTCCTAAACCCCTAAATCAATCCCCAAACCCTCATTCACCCATTAAAACTCTCCTACACTCTCTTTAGAAATTCTAAAACCCTCTTAGCCTCCATTGAAGAAAGCTTGTAGAATTTGGGGAAGAAGACCTTGACTAAGTTTGACCTTGCAAGTTGTTGGTGAAGTTAAGGTATGTGGGGCTTGATTCAAGAATCCTCTTTCATCCTTGAAGACCCTATGAACCCTAACTCTTTAAATTTGTTTTTAAATTTTCAATTAAGTTATGGGTTCTTCTATTATTGTGTAGATTAGTGTTGGGAATTGAGTGCTGTAGTATTTAGGTGATTTAATCATGATTTTTAAACTTGAATTCATGAATGTTTATTGAAACCCTTATTGATCAACTTGCATGTCCCTTTTCATGATTTAATTAAGCATGGG
>JBCEWC010006427.1:0-23054 GCA_038996855.1 Solanum aculeatissimum
CACCTCTAGGCACCTCCATAGTACATCCCTCGGAACTTTGTCATAGGCCTTCTCGAGATCAATGAACACCATGTGAAAGTCCTTCTTTCTTTCCCTATATTTCTCCACTAAAATGATTCACCAAAATATTACCACGATGAGTAGACTACACAAAGATGAACGAAGATAAAACAATAAATAGGTAAGAAACATCGCCAATCCTAAAAGTTAATCTGGTGGATAAGAAACATCGCCAATACTAAAAGTTAATCTGGTGGAGTGGCCAATTTATAGTTTCTCCGATTCTCCTTGGGGAAAACAAAACCGAGATCCAGCTGGAGTGATATTGCTTCATTCGTTTTTGCTGGATTTGACCAAGATTTCTATCATGAATTTAAGTGCTCTGGCAGGAATAGAATTAGTCCTATTCACAGCTTTGACCTACATTAGCCTCAAAATGAATCAACTGGAGAGGAAAAAAACAGTGCATACATACTTGAAGGAATAAATCTGTGTGAGTTTTTCCATCATACAAAATCACTTCAGCTTGAGCTCCCACTCCATGAAGTGTATCTACAAATGCTTTGCTGCAGAGTATGAGCAAGTTCAACATGTTATTATGCAAGTTCACACTCAAAAACGATAGCCATTCTTTATGTAATCCATTAAAGTAAAAGTGGTGGGTCGCCATTGCCCTTCAGAAGGAGTTCAGACCTTGAATCCGATGGAATGGAGCAATCTGAAGAACCGTGAAATAGGATAATGTGAGGCAGCAAATGGACAGCAGCTTTAGTGCTCTGATCCTGTACCATAATTTCAGGAGAGAATTTTTGCAATGACTCTTCCCCTTCCATTATACTGCAGATGACAAGTTAAAATCTCAATGTCACAAAAAAGTTGGTGTGGTGACTTAAGCTAATTAAGGGTGCATTCGGAATGAAGGAAAATATTTTTGAGGAAAAGAAGTGAGTTGGTGTGGCAACTTATGCCAACTAAGGGTGCGTTCGGCATGAACGAAAATATTTTTGAGGAAAAGTAGTGAGTTTCTTCCTTATTTTCTTGTGCTCGTTAAATGAGGAAAAAAAATTTATCCTGCAAGTGTTTGTGTATAATCTAGACAAATACTTCAGATGAAATGGGAATAAGGGTATTAAGAAAAGGGATTTCCCACGGATCAAGAGGGGTGGCGGGGATAGGGATGTGGATGTGCGTGTGGGTGCGGGTGTGGGTGCAGGTGCGGGTGCGGGTGCGGGTGTGGGATGATTGGGATGGGGGCTATGGGGTTTGGGTAGAAGATAAGGCGTGTTAGAGGGTGGGGAGGATACAATCATCGTGGAATGTCACTTTTAGAACTTCTTTTCGTCACTTCCACTGGGGAAGTCATTCTCCTCATTTTTAAGGAACTTGTTTTCCTTGAGAAAATATTTTCCAAAAATTTTGACCAACTGAACAAAAGAAAATTGAAAATGTTTCCTCTGTACTGAACAGACCCTAAATTTTTGCCTGTTATGTGAAAGAGAATGCTGTCAGTGGATATATACCTCAAGAAAATTGAGCGATATAATCCTCTATTATTGAAATGATCAACTAAGTTGGGCAAATTATACCTGTCACATCAACAAACAATGGAACACCAATTAGCAAGAAATCTTTAAAAAAAAAAGGAAAAAAAGAGAAGAAGAAGAGCATGCCAACTGAATGAAAAAGACATAGAATGCAAACAATTCTTTGGTGAAGCATTTGCAGCACCAAAAGAATGTTGCGGGGAAAAAGAATGATACAGCAATATGGTTATCAAAAGTAGTAAAAGTTTAGGGCAAGAAAAGGAGAAAGAAGAAACTTTAATTCCTTTTATTTCATTTTTGATCATATGGAATGCCATTCATACACAGATCGAACACAATAACCAGTAATAACTTTGCTATGAAATTAGCCACTTACGCGCCTGACAGACCAAAATAAGCTTTTATCTGGGAGGTGCTCCAAGAAACAGTTTCTCCTCTAGATTCTTTGACTGCCTGCTTCACAAGAGCACAGGAAGAGATATGTGCACCAGCAGACTGACCCATGAGATAAATCCTGGAAAATACAGACAGCATAACAGAGTTGAAAATATCAAGTCTTTGATAACTAAAGAAAGGCTTCTGAGGAGCTGTCCAGTTCAATTTCATATTTTTCTGCTCTAGTTTGTATATAGTAAATAACTAAGACTGTCCATCAAAAGTCATCTGATTCCAGAAGAATTGTTATCAAATATCCTTCACATCAATAAACAAGAATCACAAAGTGTTGTACAATCTAAGGCTGAAAATAATCTCAATCATCCTTTTTAGTGATCTGGGCATGGTTATCCAATTCTGCTCTAAATGCAAATTAGGGGAACAATATAAAACCTATTTGGATCACCACCATAATCAGCAATGCTGCTGCAAACAAATGAGATTCCCTGAGACACATCTTCCACCATATCGCCTATTGTTCCCTGTGGAAAGTTTCTGCAACCAAAGAGTCCATTATGCATCTCGAATGAGGCCATGAAAAGTTTAATCGTGTGATGGCATTGCTGAGCAAAGAAAATGGGAGGACAGGAAAGTAGTATTTGATGCAGTGTATATCATTCTACAGAATAATGTGTTTACCCCGCCAATATCTTTTTGAAAAAAAAAAAAGAAGTTATTTTTTCACTGAAGTGATACTAAAGATTAATGCAGAGAAAAAAGAATTGTTGATTGGATAATCCTTAAAGATAAAAGCTGGGCTTGTCCAATATATCAATGAAACCAAGATCAACTCAGATTGCTTCATGGAGAGTGAATATGTTAATCAGAATTTTGTCTGTTGATTTGCTATAAAAATCATTTCTTGGTTCCCTCTTCTATCTAACGAATCACACAGGAAAACCAGTAATATAAATTCATTACATGAAGCATGAAAGTGGACGACAATATGTAGTTTAAGAATTCAATCAGTTACCTGTAATCAATGCATGCCACTATAATGTCATGTTCTGACAATTGCTTTCCTAACAGAGAACCCCAGGCCTTGTACCTGCATGAGCATGTGGACTTCAACATGTTAATTGTTATATTCCGATAGGCACATCATCCATCCAGTCCAGGACTGAACATGCTATGACTGGAGTAGAACTAATTAGGGATATATAAGTACTAACATCAAAAGTACCTAAGCATAAGTGCATAACCAATTTTGTTTTTAGCTCCAGTTATTGATCTAATATGTGTTATTATGGAGATGAGCCTTTGAGGCTAATAAATCATTGTTTGGAGGTAACTCAGTTTTTGAATCTTTATCAAGCAGGAAATTTGAGGAGAGGGGAGTTCTTTTTGTTGGCAATTGTTTGTGCAACAAGAGAGGAGAAAGACCACTTTATATAAGCATCTTAGTGTTGATATGAACTTTAAACCTCATATTTAATGTTTCTGGAAGTCATGTGGAACATGCCCCCATACTGTAAAGGAGCTCTTTAGTGCTTCTATGCATTTCATGAGTAATGTTGGATTTGTAATTAAAGCAAACTCCATGAGTTCTTTATGGGGTTGAAATTTCAAAGTCAGAGACTCAAAACCTTTATTTGATTGGGTATATTTTGGCCCAGACAGGAATTTTAACAGGCAATTCTTTCATCTAAACCAAGAAAGGAGAAGTTGGAAAAAAAGGTGTTTGTCCACCAGAACCCCCAGGTTTTATTCCAGTTTTGTATATAATCTATCCTTGGAGGCATCCAACACTTCACATATTTATTCTATCTTGTGGATGCCATCCTAACATGCATCCACCTAACTTGCTACTGAAAACACGATTGAGATCTCTTGCCAAACACACTTGTTAGATTCTCAATAATTTTTTGTCTACAGAAATCATCACTCATAGCTTCATGAGAACTGCAATAGCTTGTGAAGACAACAGGCTGCTGGCATCTATTTATAAAATTGATAAGACTGGAATTTTGGAAACTATAATCAACTGCCTGCCTATCCCAGGTAGTAGATAGTAGTAGAAGAGATCTGAGATTACTGTACACAATTGACAATGTTTCATACTTTTCCTGTTCTCCATACATCAATTATAATCTAATAAGATAAGGAAAGAAAATTATGGGCTTAAACAACATTGGTACTTGTAATTTGATGCTATTATCACTGTTTTGAAATTAGTCAATAGGGTCCCTCAGTCCTCAGGTACACAAAATTTGCAAGGCTGATATGAATGCATCACCAGGAATAATTTCCGCTAGAGGTAATAATAAAGGAAAACATTCTCTTATGTTGTTTAAGTGCAGGAGTGGCTACAGCTTGCTTAGTAAGATAGGAATACTCTTTACAAATTTCATGAAGATAGCAGAAACCTAATATCTATGATGCTCAGACTCTTCAAAAATGTCCACAGGTGTGTGTTGGATTCTCCAAAAGTAGAGTTTTTTTGGGGGGGAGAATCCGACACAGATGTCGCATCGAATGTGAAGTGTCCGTGTAACTTAGCCTAATATTCTATAGACAAAGTTACTGATAGTTCATAACAACAGAGAGGTAATTAATAATACAAAAGAGACAAAATACTGAATCTCATGTTTCTTACTTACTAGAAGAATTTAACGTTTAAAATGATAGAGAGAAAAAGTATCTAGATTTCTTACTCACCCAATAATCCATGCTCCACCTGTTACAAATGCCACAACTGGCTTTGGGCTGTCTATCTTTGCTGGTAGATATAAGTCCAACCTGCAACATAATGTCAATTTGAGTTGTCCTGAGAAAGTAGGTCAAGGAGAAAAGAAGAACAAATGGCACACCTATTCCTCGGCTGATCACCATAGACAACACTTCGCCGGACCAGTGGTGAAAAGTAATAATAAAATGCAACTGCCAAATTAACAGATAAAGTTAAATGTGATCCATTGTGACAGTTATAGATATATATGGTTGCCAAATAAGAAAAATAAAAAAAATACAAATGTTTCTGTCAGAAGTGGGCCTAGGTAAATGTGACTCAGAACATGCATACAACGACATCCCTCTCCATGCTAACCATCATCCAACACCCCACCCCCCACCCTAATGAGAAAATATACCACGGCAGAAATATTTTACCACATGAAATGTTGCAACTATTAAACAGGCCTTTTCATGACTGTTTTTTGCAGTAGCTATTTGCTTCTAATGGCTAATGGTCAAAATAAATATTATCCCATAAACAAGAATGCATCATCCAATTTCCTGAATTTAGTTTTGTTGTTTAAGAATTATTTTAGAAAAGTAACTTTGCCAGACATGCGAATGAGAAATATTAGGGAGCTCATTTATAGCTAACAATAGGCATTACTATTTATACCTGGCTTTTTAACTTTTTAAGAAGAGGTCATAACACTATTCCATAACAAAGAACATATTAGCTGCTTTACCAATTCTGGTTCTTCTATTGGAAGAATTATATTAGAAGCAACCCTTTTTGGAATATATGAATGGTATATTAAAGGACGTATTGCTTAGCTTCAATATGAATGTCATACACTAGAGAAGGTATCATTAATTCATCATTTTTTAAAATATGAATGAATTGGAAAAGAGAATCTTTTTTACACTCACCTTGGAGAAAACCAGGCATAAGTAGCATTGCATATAAGGCAAGACCCAAAAATCTTGTAATCCATCGATAACCTAACCTGAATAAAGGAAGTAATAAGAAACCACATCTTGCTGAAAATTCCTCTATATCCTGTTTAATCACAACTAAATAATTTCTTTGTTCGTGAGTAGGTTTAAGAAATGTTTTTTTATAAGAAAATTATATATATGATATAATTATAACAATAATTACATACCCGGTATAATCCCATACATGGGGTCTAGGAAAGGTAGGATGTACACACCTTACCCCTACCTTTGTAGGGTAGAGAGGTTGTGTCCAATAGACCCTCAACTTAAAGGAGAAGTTTTGAAGCAGGGTGCAAGAGAAAATATGCCAGCAAAAAAACAATAGGCAAAGCAAATGAAGCAATAGATAGTACTTAATAAACAAACAATGAAAAATAAGAAACTATGTGGTTACTAAATACTTCAACTAAGGTTAGTCCCCTCCTTCTCAAACGTGATGTGTGACACAACTCGGCTACCAACTAAACTTCTACCCCTAAACATCGATCTCCATAGCTATCTATCTAGGATCATGTATAGTATAATTAAAAATCGGAAATCTAGACGAATGCTCTGCAAAAAAAACTAAGACCTATTCAGATTATAGTTGATTTCAAAATTAAACATGAACACTCTACTACTATAATTTTATAAACCCGTCAACAGAGAGAAATTCCAAATCCAACTAATGCTCATTCATTCATATACCGTTAATCCAACGGATTCAAATCAAAGCTATTAGGAAAATGAATCCCCTGTATCCATTTGACCGTATTTCAAAATTATAAGAACTAATAATACAATAATTTATTTAAAGTTGATAACATTTTAAAAAAAAAAAAATTCAAGTCCTCCCAAATCAGGGCAATAAAAAAATAGTGTACCCGAGATAGCTAAGAAGCTTGAAAGTTAATCGAGTAATCAAATAGGTCTCAGCAGCAGCGTGTCCAATTTCACGGCTAAAGGATCTTTGACGATAGAGCTGTGGAGGCGTGGACTTCGTCTTATTCAACGGTTTTCTCCTTCTCTGGTAGTTGTATGCATTTGAAGGCGAAGTAGAAGCCCTAACTAAAAGCTGACCACTATCCCCTTCATTCTGAATCCCCATATCCGCCGGACGGCGTAAAAAGTTCCCGATGAGATCTCAGATTTCAGTCCAAAAGGTAAAACAAGTGCGTGATGTTTCTAGGTGGAGTCCGAAATGATGGGCTTTGGCGGGATGCAAATAGAAAATTCAATCAAAACTTCATATTCCCTCTCGTAACGGTTCTACACTACAGACTGCGCAATTTACTTTTATAAAAAGAAGAAAACAAACATGTTTATTTGTACTGTTCAATTTAAAAAACCAAAAAATAATAATTTACTTATTATTAATTATAATTATTTTTAAAATATTAAATTTACTATATTTAAAAGATAAAATAAAAAAGTGAGTATTTTTAATGATAAATGTATTGCTTAAATATTATTCTACTAATTGTGAATATAAAAGCGTATTTAAAAAAAACACATAGTTGGAAGAAAATTATTTTCAGGAAAATAAATTGTCTTAAAAAATTAAATAGTTTGAAACAAATTCACCTTTTTCTTTTTTTTCCTTCAGATAATATTTGTAACGTAGATTTAATCTTAATATAATATATGCTATGAAAAAATTTATTTTAAGAATCATATTGAGCGTACATAATTCAATCTTAGCCGTAAGGACTTGAAGTTGATGATAACATATCGTTATTTCTTGTTGTTATTATACAGTGTTCAAGAAAGAAAAGAAAATTAGGTGTCATTGCAAATTTGTAACTATTTGTCCAAATAGTACATCTGTCCCAGCTGACGATGATCAAATATTTTACGTGGAAAAGAAAAATCCATATCCAAAGAGAAAAGTTGCATTAATGCCTCGGTTGCATCATGGTTATGGTTAAAAAATTAAATTGAATCATAAATTTAAATTAAATCGATTAAAAATTTTAATATTTAATTTAATTTAATTAGGTTTGATTTTTAAATTTTAAAAATCGATACTATTTTATTTTATTTTGATTTTACTAACGAAGAATTACAAAAATAACTAAATCGAACCAAATAATTATATATATAAATTTTATATTTATTTATAAATAATACATAAATATTTTGTTAGATTGTAATTAACTTAAATCTTTAATTTCACTATTTATATTTGAAAATTCTTTTGTTAGTGTTTTGATATGTAGTTTTCTTGTAACTCCTCCCCGAATAGTTATTTAATTATTGAATTTTATTTTTTTATAAAGGTTTGATCTTTGGTGTATTATGAATTTAGTATTATTTAACTAAATTATTTTGTTCGTGTATAATAATTTTAATATTTTTTAACTAAATCACATAATAACTTTAGTACTATTGCTTAATTAAATTCACATTAGCTTTCTGTGAATAAAATTATTACTTTCAAATTAAAAAAAAAATAAAAAATAAATCAAATCGAACCAAATTAATAATAATTAAACTAATAATTATTTTTTATAATCAATTCAAATCGAACCATTAACCCCCCTAGGTGCATCAACTAATAATTAGTACTATAATACTAGATTGGGACAGCCTCAGCTCCACTATTTCTCAATAGTGCTTCTAATGAATGCCACGTAGATAGCTACAATTTTGAAGGCTAAATTCATTTTTTTTCTGCTATATTTATCATTAATTTGATGATACTTTTTTTTAACCCAAAAAAAAAGAAGCCAAAACAATCATTACACTTCTACATAGACTAGTTATAAATTGCACGGGCTCAATAATTATTTATAAATTTATTTTTAATGATATAATTAAATATTATTAAATTGTTTTATTTAGTATAAAATAAATATCTAATAAATATTATGAATATTGATTAATTTAAAATTTAATAATTTTAAATTTTTACTTCAAAATAAATTATAATATATATATATGTACGGTAATAAATCATCTGATTTTGTTCTATAATTTGAAAAAATTATACACTAATTACATTAAAATAGAACAACTACTTACCTCAACTTCTTATATAATAAGAGAATTCTCGTAAGAGGGGAGTGTGAGATGAAGCAGGCACGTCGACAAAGAGATACCTGCTTCACCCCAACTTCCTATTATATAATAAGAGAAATTATTACTGGATGGTGTTTTGCCCGTGCTAGCATGGGCCTAATGATCTTAGGCATATTTATATGCCCAATAAGTCAAATTTATCCACGTTCAAAGCCTAGCTAGAGGATAAATTAACAGAGTTTAGGTGTTTTTAGTGTAATTTTGTCTTTTCTTGCTATTTTTTAGCCAAAAGCGCTTTTGGTTGTATTTTTTCAGATCTTTTAGCAGATATGCATGCCCGGGCTCATAGCCAGAAAATATGGAAGGATGCAACCACCTAAAGAAGAAATAAAAAGTCAACTAGTCCAGAAAAGTAAAGAAGTTCGCGTGGCGGACTAGTGTGATCAGCAGACGAAGGTTGATGGTTTTGAAAAGGAAGACAAAAAGGCACGAAACACGTATGGATTGGAGACATAAGTCCGCGTCACGGACTTTGAAGATGCAAGGACAAAATTGAAAAATAAAATTTTTAGGATTAAATGCAGCTTTTTAGACATTATTTTTAGTATCCGATATTGATAGGAACGGGAGAAGAGACAAAGAACTTCCACCTAGTTAATTCTTTTATCTTTTTCTCTTTTAAATCCATTCTTGAATATTTCTTAGACTATTATTATGGTTGAAACCGACAATGAGTGGCTAATTTTTCATATTTTGGAGTTGTAGCTATATACTATGTTCTAGACTTGATTCTTATGATTTATGAATGAGTTTTCGCATAATTACTCCTATATTCTTTAATCTATATTTCATAGTCTGGCCAACTATGGAATACATTTGTTATCTACTTTGGATTCAAAAGATGTTAGAATGGATCAAACACAGGATATAGGGAGTTTGTTTGCTCTAGGAAACTAGGATGATTCGTGTATGAGAGACTTGTGACACCTACCCATCCACCTCGCTTGGTTCAGATACAAGAAGATATATTTAATGCATTCTTAGTGATCGTGCCTATCCCCGCTCAACGATATAGTCAGACTGTCAATAAGAATAGGCTAGGTAGAGGCATGCAACCTTGTTTGGTAAGTTAAACCTTGTGAATTAGTAATTAGAAGACTCATGAGTAATCATAAGAATTGAGGCTAGAGCGTATGTTGAAATGGTTACAATCTTAGAATCTCGCTTAATTTGATAAAAAAACTAGCAATCATTTGATCTTAGTTTAGTTAATTTTAATATTTTAGTAGAAGTAATTAATAATTATTTTTTTTCTTGAATAACACGCATTGCATAGTCATCTTTTGTTAGTAATTGAGAGTTAATTGAAGTCCTTTGGGTTTGATATCCCAGCTCTTTTAGAGCCACTATATTGCTTGGTTGACCGCGTACACTTGTGCGTGCTAGGAAAACAACACCTAATATCAAAATTATAAGGTATATGTTTGAGAACTTGAATTTTGACCTTTCAGTAAAATAATAACAATTTATTTCATCAAATCAATATATTTTACACTGCAAAATTAAATGCATCAGTACAAACTATAGCAATATTCATTTAATTTGTATCATTTAGCAATGATGGTAATATTCAAAATTAAAGAAGAATTATACATTAGTGGGTAAGAATATTTAGACTCTATAATAGTTAGCTAATAGTAACCAGTTCAGGTATCCAAAGCTATATTAAATGCATATGTTAGTGGATATAAATTGTGGTAGAAATAATTATTAGTTCTTGTAACTTATATGACTATTAGTTCTTGTAACTTTTATGGTCATTAGCTTCTTGTAACTTATATGACCATTAGTAAGTCTCATAAAAGTCGATCGCAAATGGGCTATTTATTCACAAGTGACAGTACAACTATATCATCATGTTCAACAAAATAAACTGTGGTTGTCACTTCTTCAAATCATGCAGAAATAATAGTTATTCATGAAGCAAGTCGATAATGCTTGTGGTTAAGATCAATAGCTCAACACATTCAAAAAACATGTGATCGTTCTTTTTAAAAGAAATGTTCCAACAATATTGTATGAAGACAATGTTGCATGTATAACTCAACTGAAGGGGGGATACATTAAAGGAGACAAAACAAAACATATTTCACCAAAATTCTTTTTCACTCATGATCTTCAAAAGAAGGGAGAAATAGATGTTTAACAAGTTCGTTCAAGTGATAATTTAACAGATATGCTTACCAAGGAATTGCCAACTTCAACCTTTGAGAAACTGAGATACAAAATTGGAATGTGTCATCTTCAAGATATTAAGTGATTTTTCATCAGGGAGAGTAAATACACACTGCACTTTTTTTCTTTAACCAAGGTTTTTGTCCCATGGGATTTTTTCTAGTAAGTTTTTTTAATAATGAGGCAGCAAACAATGCGTATTAAGAATAATTGTGTACATTATTTTTTTATTTTTTTATATGAACATCCAAGGGGGAGTGTTGTAAATAAAGTAAATGCTCATGTGTAGATCATTTTCACTATTCCAAATCACTCTTCCATGGACTATAGGATATACAATAATTGCTATCACTGTAGCATTGCATTCATAAATATACTTATAAATTGTCTTTCTCCTCGGCAGAGAAATACATACAAAAGAAAGGTTGAAAAGAGTTACTATTATCTTCTTTCTTTCTTTGCTATTTAAATTTAATATATTATCAGTGACGAATTCAAGATTTCAAGACAGTGGGTGCTGACTTTTCTTTACCGTAAAATTATTATCGATGGTAAAATAAAATAAAAGTACAAAAGTGTATGAGTTCAATTCTTTTTAAAAAGTTAATGAAAAATCATTAATGGAAAGTTCATGAAAAACATTAAAGAAAAGCTAATGAATTTTTTTGAAAAAGCATTTTAAAAAAAAGTTTAAAACAAATGTAAAAAAGTTTTTTGAAAACGATAACAAAAAAAAAGGAATTAACGAAAAACCATTAGTAAAATTAAAAAAGTGAACTAAGAAAGAAAAAGAATATATATTTTTGGAGAAAGAGATTGAAAAGTCAGCGAAAAAATCTAAGAAACATAAGAGCTTTTAAGAAAAATATGAAAAAAATGAATTGACCAAGATTCGAACCCTCACACTTCCCACCACATAAAATTTCAATTCACATGCTACACCAAAGCACCCATACTAACTTCTGTTTAATGGTGCTATTCAGATAATATATCACAATTTTGGAGAAGTTTCTATATAAAAATATATTATCGCATTCAAATTAATGGGTGTTTGAGCACTCGAAATAATATATGTGGGTCCACCCCTGTATATTATTATTATTTTATAACATGATTCATTTTGTTGAAGAATAAAATAGATCGTTGGGTCGCGCTGAAAAAAAAACAATTATCCTTTCCTTTTTAATTAGAAAAGGCATTGCTCAATTAATGAACTAAATAAAAATAATTTTTAAATCAATCTAGCCGTTGAAAGTTTTTTATCCGCGTGGCATTCATCAAAGACACTGTTGAGAGATACTGAAATTGATATTACTGGAGCCGAGCTAATCCCAAATGCAAAGACAGTTTATATGTTAAAAATTAAAAGTTATAAGTTGAAAATATTTAATTTTTGATTTTTTAGAATATTTTTTCCAGTCTAAAAAAAAGTATTTAGAAGTAATTTTTAAGTTATTCCAATATTTTAAAAATTGAAGTTAAAAATTATTAAAAATAAGTCAATTCAAATATCTACTTAAGCATGATTGGATTGATTTTACTTTTTAACTTATAAGTCAAAAGTAAAAAGTTAATTTTTTTTACTATTTTTGTCATTTTAATTTAAAATCAAGTACTTATAAAAGTGTTTAAAAACACTTAAAATAAGTAAATTCAAACATGCTCTAAAAGTATTCTTATATATTTTTTATGTCTCAATTTACGTAATATATTTTTTCTTTTTAGTTAATTCCAAAATTATTTATTTATTTTTTTGATTTAACAAATACTTAATATGTTATCAATATTTTATTTATATTGGATAACACTTATATATGACAAATAATCCTATATATCAAGACGAAATAATATTACCAGCGAAAAAAAATATTATAAAATACCTTTAAAATATAAATATTAAAGTTTTAAAAGTATCCTTGATATCAAAAAGATACATTCATACAAAATTTAAAATTTCAAAATATTTCGACATAAACCAAATAAGAAATGCTTGCGTCTAGCCTCTTGTTCTCATTGATAGTTTAAATGGGGCGGTGCGGGAGTGGATGCGGGGCGGATTTAGAGCTATGCAGAGTGGATGCGGATTTAAAGTTATGTGGGGGAGGGGGTTGAAGTAATTATTTTGAAGATTAATGCGGGGCGAGATGATTTGCGGGTTAAAAAAATCAAATAGGAATTCAAAGAAAATTAAATATTTATAATTAGTAAAAATCAAAGATATAAACTTTTTATATTAAACATTGACTTTAATTTTTTTTTCTAAAATTTAAATTATACATGTCCGATAAACTATTAGTTGTTAAAGTATTAATTAGAAACTTTTAATTAACGATTAAGAAATAGTTGTTGAAATGTCAACTAAAAATAGTTAAATAGTGAAAAATTTAAAAAAAATTATGAATTCTAATTTTTCATATTAAATTCAATTAAAAAATAAAAAAACTTAAAAAATTAAGTGGGGCGGGTCTATGCGAGGCCGGTGAGATGGATTGAAAATAAAAAAAGTCACCATGCGAGACGGAATAATTTAAAAAAAAATTACGAGTTAAGCTCAACCCATCCCGCACCCATCCCATTGCCATCCCTATTGATAATGATTGATGTTGTGGTCTTGTAAAGGGGCTATTTTGTGGTTGCAAGCTTGATTGGTTTATAAGTCATTTGATTGTTAATTTTAGTGGTAAATGTTTGTCCATATTGAGATTTACGTGATTGTCAATATTAAGTAAATTTCTCACTCCACACAATATCAACGTCTCATTGAAGAATAGAAAATAAATTTCTGGAAGTTTTCTACTAAGATGTCTCGAAAGGTCAGGTCCATCCACATAACTGAAAATCTATATTTAGTAGTATTCAATAAGAATGAAAAGAGTCATCATTTTTTGTCATACTAATCCACATTATAAATCAAGCTTTCTCTTTTATTCCACCACGTTCATCATAATGTGTATAGTATATTTTCTTTTTTATTTAAAAAATAGGTCATATCGCACTTCACATCAACAAAATTTTCTACCTTGATAAAAAATAAATACACTATAATATTTATTAAAATTAAATATTAAAGTATTATTATTTTTAAAAAAAACATAAAGTAAAATATAAAAAAAAACTATTACCCCACTTCACTGCTTTCTCTCACCATACTACTGTCCCCCCTTCCCCGAACCAACTAATATTTTAATTTTTTCTTTTAAAAAAATCTTACAAAATTTTCTTAAAAGAAATTCTTACTTCATCTCTCCCTCACTCTATCTTCCTCCTAGAATCGCTCCCTCTCTTCCTCTCCTTCCCCAAAATAATAATTTAGAATATTCTCTCCTTCTTACTTTCATTGTAGTTTGATTTTTTTTACCCTCTCCTTCCTACTTTACTTTCATTGTAGTTCAAAAAAATAAATATAAGATATAATTATTAAAGTTAACCTTATTTAATAAAAGTAGATAGACTTTTTCAATCAAATATTATGCGTACTTTTTAAATATTAAAGGTATAACTGAAAATAATTTTCGACTTATTTTGAATTATGATGATTATTTTGAAATTAAAATTTTTAAATAACAGGTGAAACGAAATTCAAAACGTAATTATATCTATGTCAACTTGTCAAGCAACATTATTCATCTTTAAATTAAATCAAATCAACAATATAATATAAAATAATTAAACAAATAAAAAATCAGAGTACCTCCTTTTTTTTTCCACCTTATTTCAATTGAAGATTTTCTTCAAGGGCTCTCCTTCCCTCGAACTTTAACACATGAAGCAAGAAATCACTCCAAGTATCAATAGGACCAGGCAAACACCAATGCACACAATCATTATACAAAACCACATTAGCATTTGGCCAATGTCCATATCTACTAGGATGACCATCTGGTCTCAACAACATTGCTTGTGTTATATCCAATAATCTAAACCTTTTACCTTTTTTCCTCCCTTCCTCAGCTGCAACCTTAAATTCTTCAACTTGTGTCCTATAAAATTCCAAACTTATACCATCCATACTTGTCTCATTGCTTCTAAATGGACCTTTTCTCACACAATTTCCACCTTTATTCCATTCACCACCTTCAAAATGAGAAGGTGCAATTGTCCTAACAAAAGTAACACCTTTAAAATTTTCTAAACTATTTATGGCTTTTAGTGTTGTTTTAAGTGCTTTTTGATAGCCATGATTTATTGGGAGATCAGTAACATTTGGTAGTCCACAGTAATGGCACCCAATTATTTGATTCTTTTCGTAGTAGACACTGCACCTTGTGAACCAATGGGCAGAATTGAGGATCAAATAATTGAATTGTTCAATTTGGGTACTCCATTTTGGATCAGGTTTGTCAAGATAAAGATTGAAAAGTCCTGTATGGCTAGGACCATCAGGATCTGATTCTTTAACTGTCACCAAAAATGGTGACCAATATGCTGCTAGGGTGAAATTATAGGTTGTGTATTTCCACCTTTTGAAATTTTGATCTGTGTCATAAGAAATATCAATTGGATATTCCACCTGTAAATTAAACAAAGCAGAAAAAGAAAAGAAAATGAATTAGTGATGATTGACTAGTTAATTCATCATATTCAAGCACTTGAATGGTATTCTTTGAGAGGGGTTTAATTCTTAAGCTAAGATAATCAACGTAGACACTCTGAACATGATATTATATTATTTGTTTTATGTCAAGTTTACATAATTTTATTTGTCGTATCATTAAAAATATTCATACATGTTATACATGACTTGTTAATATGAAATTTTATTACCCACTTATCAATAGTAACCACAATTTGGCGATTCACAATCTGCATGGGAGGAAAGATAACTTTAACTCATTATGTAATTTGAGTTAAGTATTTTAAATTTTTTAAGTATGTCATTAAATTAGAACGTACCTAAATTCATTATAATTAAATTAAAGAAATATAGAAAGAAATAATTATATATTTCTTTCATAAACATTTTTTTTGGTGAAGAAAAAGGAACCGACGGTCTGGAGGATAGGATTCTCTAACAAGTTGTCATCATAATGTGACCTCATGCATTATTCAATTAGTGGTATATCTTTTTAAGGGATAAAGCCAAGGCCATTTTGAACAAATTAAAGAGTACTATATTACTATATTCTAAGATAGAAAAAGACAATTGACATATGCTGGCATTCTATATGCTTCCAACCAAGGTACTCCATCAGTCGATCCATATTTAATCTTATTGACTTGGTACAGAGATTAAAAAATAATAAATAATAGAGATAATTTTATTAAATATAATTAATATAATATATTTAAAAAAAATTTAGAAAAATAATTATAATTGATGATAAACATAAATTGAAAACTAAATATAAAATTATTTTTTAATTTTATAAACTAAACAAATATTATTAGATATATTAAAATAGTATAGGACTGAAGTAAAAATATACCGAAGGGAATAGTTCATTTTGTTACTCTATTTAAATGATTGCAAAAGTGGGCATTATTCATGTTAGTGGTCCTTATGGGGAAAAGAGAAGTTTGATTAAATATGCTGTGACGGCCAACAGTATGCATCTCACAAGCGCACAGCTAATATCTATATTGCCGCAGTTCAATTATTTTCAACACGCATTTGCTTCCGAAAATCATTAGCACAATATAATCAGATTTTTTGATACAGAGGTTAAGTAATAAAAAATGAAAGGGTACTTTTTTCTTAATTTTATTTTTTTATATCTTATTATTACTAATAGTCATCTTAAATTATTTATCAATTTATCAAATATAAAAAAATTACTTAGAATTTTTCATATTAATCATACAATTAATATATTTTGAAAGTCACAAATTTATAAGTTTCAAAAAAAGTAAATAAAGGATGAATTAATAAAACTATCAACCTTATTAATGATTTTTAAGAGGTATGTGTAAAGGTAAAAGTGGAAAACTAATTTAATGGTCAATGAGACAGTGGATACTTGTTCACTGTATTAAATATTCTTTGCGCACTCAAAAGATAGTGATTGCGGGTTCTTCTTGTCATAAAACTTTTTTATTTTATTTTTTTCTCAACATTAGTTACTTATTTTTAAAAAAATTCCTAATACTTGAGACTAAATATCAATTAATATGTTTGTTATGCTAAAACACTCATGTTAATTATTATTTTTAAATGGCAATGCAAAATTTAAAGTAGACAAATAAAGATGAACTGATGAAATAATATTTTACTATAATAATATTTTTTTTTTGAGATCGCTATTCATATTATATTTTATTATATATTTTTATAACAATATACCACTATAACATCAAAAGAATTTAACACAACTTAGTAAACTATATTTAAAGTATTACTATATTATTTAATTTTCATAAAACATCTAATAAAAAGAAGTAACTTAGTAAATTATATATTACCGGTGGGAAAAAAGATAAAACAACAATTAAAATGGAACAAATAGAGTATAATTAATTAATTTGGTACAAATGAACTTTTTATATGAATAACTTTGTTCTTAAAAATCAAATAATAATGTAATTTTTTAACCTTAATTAAGCAGAGGTCTAAGAAAACAACCTCAAATAATTAGATCGAACATTTTATTAATTTTAATGAACCTATCCGACATGGATTGGATTGATGAAACAATAAGTTTCAAATACCCGACATGACTAAAAAAGTCATGTTGCTTTAATGAGGCTTTATAATTTCACCTAAACCTTTTGTTCACTACAAGCCAAGTGAAATTAAAATGAAAAATATTTAATTTTGATCCACGTCAAAAATATATCATATTTAAATTACTTTTAGAACTATACTACCGTCAAATATAAAGTAATATTATAAATTTAACATAACACATAAATAATTAAGTGCTCACCCAAAAAGGACCTAATGTGCATATTTCAATTAATAAAAATTAAATGTACTTATTTAAATATTGGAAGAATTAAAATTAAAATTTATTAATCATTGATAGATAAAAAACACTACTAATCGAAAGAAAAAAAGTAAACAGAGAGAAAAAAGGAAGAACAAAGAAGAGGTGAAACTAATAAATGATCCTGCCCGATGATCATCAGTTCATCCAGAAATTTATGAATATTAATCAAGCAGAAATTAGCAAAATGTTAAGCAAAATTAATAAACAGAGGTTAATTAGATTAATTATTATCTCGAGAATAAAAAAAATTATGACGTAACTATTAATTGAGTGATCATTTGAATAATCAATGAGCGGAAAATTAAATAATCATACCCGAGACAAGAGGCAAATTAAAGACTGCATTTGGTTTCTTCCAACTGAATCTCCAATAAATGCCATAGACTTATTTCTCATCATATCCAAAAACTGATACGGGTTGAAGATTGGCAGATCACACCCTTTGGGCTTCCATCTCCATTTCATGAATTCGGTATCCGGCCTTCCATATTTCATGCAATTTTGGTGCTCGTGGATCGCCCAACATGTCATGTTCGTGTAATACGGAGCGTCCGGGTTACGAACCCAATCTCCAATGAATACATCACACGTGTCTTCATCATCCACTTCCGTTATCTTGATTTTTTCGTACTTACTAGTACCATATGGAAGTGGTGACGATGATTTAATTTTAGAAGAATGGTCCACGACTAGATTCACAGGGTACCTATAAAAAGGATGGTAGAGAGGAATAAGACCAAGAATGATTAATGTCAAAGAAACAAGTACTAATATTCTTGGAGTTCTTTGAGTTGTACTGAAGTTTCTCCAAAATGGAAGAAGCTCCATACCTTCAAAAAGATAAAAAAGGGACAATGACTTATGAGAGAGGAAGTTGAAAATTTTACTTATAAGCATGTGATACAATAAACGTGCCAATCACCAATTATAAGGTTTTAGTTGGACTAACTCCAAAATCTTACCAATTATGCAACTTTTGGAACGATGTTATGTCTTTATCTTTCAATAATGAGTTATTATTCTAAGTTTAAAAAGAGAAGTTAGTGACCCAATCGTTAATTCACATTAATTAGTGAACCTGATTTTATCAATTTCTGTACATGTCTAATCCATAACCACCGACTAATTAATTATTAAGGGGAGAAAAATAATGGAACTGCAATAATTGTATGTTCACTCTTATGAATTGTATTCAATATATTCTTAATATAATTAGTCAAATCACACATATACTTAACTAATATTAGTAATATATGTCATTGTACTAATCATATTAATATATGTCGTTACAAGGAAAAAATGTAATTTATATAATCTACTATTGATTATGATCAGAGTTACGTGAGTTAATAATTAGTAAAAATCACAAAAAAAAGAAGAAAAGATAACATAGATAAAGTTCACAAGAAATTTTGATGTACTCTAAAATGTAACCTAAGCAAGCTATAAAATTAGGTTTTGGGCGGAAGGAGAATTGTCCAAGTCTTATAAGGAGTCTACTCATATAACATGTAAAATTAGACCTTGGGTTTTAACTCACACGCCAAAAACTAATTCAAAAAAAGAAAGATTATTCAAACCTTATAAGGAGTCTACCCATTTCATGAACCACCAACATGATAGTTTTATCGTAATTTTCAACCCAAGCAAATGTTGGAAGTCAAGCTGAGGATGAGAGGAAGAAGAAATAATTAGCATTGTGGGGTGGACAGTGCTAATAATTTATTGTACATATGTGGCATATTATACTACGTGGTAACCACATACAGTGTACATAATAATAATCTATACAACAATTATTAAATTTTTGATGTGATGACACTAGTATGCATGTCTTTCCAACATAATAGTCTAAGCAATTATACTATATATACATCATTGTTAATAGTCTTGACAATTACTCAATGTTATAATTGAAGGGAAAAATCTTTCATAATTCTCTTCGTGTTCTAAAACTTTTATGTGACATAATTAATCTCAAATTAAAGAGATCTTGTTTCAACTTCGTAAAATTTGATTGCAAAATTGTTTAGTGCTATTAAAGACAAAGGCCAAAATCAAAGTAAAAAATATGAAATGATATCCGAACTCATCTTGCAGAAGGTAATGAAGTAATTGTTGTTATACTAGTTAAGGTGAATCCGATGACTAACAGAGCTGATCGGATGCAAGACGCATATCCTATTGCGACATTTGTGCTAATAAGAAATTGTTCAATGACTTTGAGGAGTTCACTAATTGTGAGTGTGCTGAAATATGGGTACAGAAAAGCGCTGCTTAATTAAGTTAATTTCTGTACAAAAATAAAAAAAGTGTCTTGACCAAAAGTATGTACGTCTCCTTCCTTCTTAGAGACTTAGATTTTTGGAATACTTCTCAATAAATAGACCTTAAATTTTTCTTTTTTAGATTGATAAATAATTATTTCTTGTGGAAACGATTTTATTTAGAAAGAGTTCTTAGTGGCAGTTTATTTGTACTAAACAATATTTAATTATATATTCAATCAATGTCTTTCTTTTTTTTTTGACAAAATTAAGATTGTTTTAATAAAAAAGTTATAATGTAAATTAAAAGAGAACTATAAAATAAAAAGAAGATAAAGCAACATTAGAATAGACATTTGAAAAAGTCAATTAGAAAAGGGAAGAATGAATATTTTTTAAAGTTAAAGGAATTTTTTTTTAAAAAAAAAAGTAAAGTTCACGGGTAAAAATAGATTTCACTCTAATTCATTAAATTTTCAATAATACAATGGTTAATTAATTTGTGTCATGTTAATATTACTTCTATTAAAAGACTTACAAATTAGAGATAATCCATGAGAAAAATATTTTTTTTAAGTGTCTTGTGCATAAAAGCAAACTATGTCAAGAAATCTTTCAAATCCATTAATATTAGACATCGATGCCCGTATGAGCACAGACCCAATATTTGTTATTTTTGTGTTACAATTTATGCGATATAGATATAATTTAGAAAGTCAAATAAATTTTAATATGGTATTTAAATATTTTAAATTATTAATTATTGTAATTATAACAATTTTTAAATAATATATGTTATTTTCCTTGTCCCAATTTATGTGACACTGATAAAATTTCGAAAGTCAATTTTTTTTATATCTCTTTTAATTTTTAATTTTAATTTTTTGATTATTGTGATCTATATTACGTTACTTCATTTTTAAACAATATATGCTATTCATCTATCCCTATTTATATGACACTGATTCTAGTGTTAATTAAACTTTTTATATGTCTTTTAAATATTTTAAGTTCTTAATTCTTGTGATTTATAGTATTTTTAATTTAATTTTCATATATAGATATGTTACTATTGTTAATTATCTAAATTTACAATACCTTTTACACAATTTCCTAATTAAATAATACATGTTATTTCTTTTGTCCCATTTTATATGACATCCATAGATGAATTTCAATAATTAATTGAATTTTTTTTATTTTAAAAATATTTAAAGTTTTCAATTATCATGATTTATAGCATTTTTTATACCTTTACGTAACATGTTTTTAAAAGTACTTTAAGTTGCGATTTTATTATGATTTTTTATACTTTTATGGAATATGTTACTTTTTTATTGTGATTTATATGGCATAGATAGAATCTGAAAAGTAAAAAAAAAAAGATATGATTTTTACATATTTTAAATTGCTAATTATTGTAATCAATATTACTTTCATTGCATCAACTAATATGTGTTACTTTCTTTTATTTTAATTTTTTATAGTCATCGTACTTTTTTATTTTACATATTTTAAAAAAAATTAAGTTATCAATTATTACGTTACTTCCTTAACTTTAGTTGAGAGTTCATAAAGTAAATGGAAGAAATAACATAAATTGATATTGTGGATCCATGTTATAGTAAGCCTTTTTAGTTTAAGAAAAATATCAAAAAGTATGGCTATATGAAGAATGGAACGTCCCATGACCTCCCACACACAAAATGATCCTTCCACCACTAAGACACCAAGTAACACTAACCATAAAAAGACAAAATTAGGAAGATGGCAGAGGCAGCTGAAGCTGAAGGTGGAATATTTATGTATAACGGGTCCACATCATCTCTTGTAGTAGAGATAAAGGAGAAGCAAGACCAAGATCCTATCTTACTCCAATTGAAGGAAGATGTACATAAGCAGAAAGTAATGACATTCGTCAAAGGAGGAGATGGGATATTGAGATACCAAAGTAGATGGTGTGTTCCAGATGTTGATGATATTCGAGAAAGGATCATGGCAGAAGCCCATATCACTAGATATTTTATTAATCCAGGGTCTACCAAAATGTATCGCGACTTGAAAGAGGTTTATTGGTGGAGTGGGATGAAGAGAGACATTGCATACTTCGTTTCTAAGTGCCCAAACTGCCAACAAGTAAAAGTTGAGCACCAAAGGTCATGCGGAGTAGCTCAAAATTTTGAAATTTCGGAATGGAAGTGGGAGATAATTAATATGGATTTCATCACAGGCCTACCGAGGTCTCACAGACAGGATGATTTGATTTGGGTGGTTGTTGATAGAATGACTAAATCAGACCACTTTTTGTTAGTAAAGACTACCTATACGGTAGAGGACTATGCCCAATTGTATATCTGAGAGATTGGCAGATTGCATGAAGTTCCTTTGTCCATCATATCAGATGTTGACACCCAATTTTTACCCTCCACAGTACGAATTAAATATTGAGCTTTAATTTCAAACAAACTTTGAAAGATCAGCGTTCGAAATGCGAAAAGTATTTTAAACGATTTTTAGAGCTTAAATCTTTTAAATTATATTATATACTCTATATTATCCAGTTTTATTTCAAACGTCACGTGTTTTGACTTTACGTCACTTTTTTCAATTTAACGTAATCACTCCTAAAATTAATCATTTCGTAATGAAGTTAATCGTTTCAAGTTGATGATATTTACAAGCTCTTCAATTTATTCGTATTAAATTCGTCTCGCGGTCAATTTAATCTTAAATAGCCATATGTGCAAATTCAAGTGGCTATTTTTCTAATTTAAAATCGCACACCCCCTTACCCATTTTATTTTTCAGTTTTGTTCTTATTTTGGACCAAATTTTGGTCCAAATCAATCCCCTTGGGCCCATTCCCGAAATTCCCCCTCAGCCCATTTCTCTATTCCCTTCAGCCCAACCCAACTCCCTCCTACCCGACCCAGCCCACCTATCCGACCCGACCCGCTACCCCTATCCCTTTATCC